>APFE030558210.1:90013-101540 GCA_000404065.3 Pinus taeda | reverse complement strand
AAATTCTGGCTGCCCACTCCATTTGGTTGCATTTCTACCATCAAATAAGTGACTTTAAGGGTCATTTCTGGTTGATCTACACGATTTCTTCCTACGTAGCACAGCTCCCTTCGTGTTGCCACGAACCCTGTGACACTTCCTTGCTTCGTGCAATCCTCCAATCGCGCATCTCCCTAACCCGGGAAATGTAGTTTATAGTCTCAACCCTCCTTTCAGCTACCTAGAGAACTAAGACTGTGCTACCTTTATGTAGTCACATGGCCGGACCACCAAAGTATGGCTTCAAGCGACTGCCATTCACCTTTCTTAGGAAGGGTTCTCCATTGAATTTGACTAGCTGTACCGCTCCTCCGTCGGTAATCTCCTTAATGAGATAGGGCCCTAACCAGTGCATTCTGAATTTCCCTTGAAATTGATCAAACTTCTTGTCATATAACAAAACCAGGTCGCTTACCTTAAAGGTGCGTAGCTTAATGTGCCGAACATGCCATGCTTTTTCACACTACTTTTGGACTTGCTGGTGAAATCCAGCTAGAAATCTCTCTTCCTCAAGCTCATGTAGCTATGTGAGCCTCTCCTCTAGGGCTCTGTGATCCATCATACCCATGAGTGCCACTATTCACATACTAGGCATAATATATTCCATAGGCATTACCGCTTCAACACCATAGACAAGCCTAAAGGGAGTTTATCCATTCAACTTCTTGCATGTTGTCCGATAGGCCCATAGTACTACGGGTATCCTTAGGTCCCAATTACTTCATTGAGCATTGCAAACCTTGGTCGGTGTGTTCTCTAGCACTTTATTGAATGCTTCCACCGTCTCGTTAGCTTGCGGATGATAAGGTGTGCTCTTCTGGTGATATACCTGAAATTCCTTTGTTATCGCGTTTATCATCTCATTCAAAAAGTGTGGACTACGATCACTCATCAAAATCTTTGGACAGCCAAATCACATCAGTACATACTTAAAGAGGAAATTTACAGCAGTCGCGCCTGTGGAATCCTTCACAGGTTATGCCTCTTCCCAATGGGTCAAATACTCCGTCGTGGTGATAATGTACCTTGCTTCCATCTTTCCTTGGGGCTGGATGGGTCCCACAAAATCTATCGCCCATTTCTCAAAGGGTTGACACATAATCTATGGATTCAGAGGCATCTCATCCCTACGTGATGGCCTGCCAGTCCTTTGACACACATCACATACCTTGCAGTATGCTTTTGAATCCTGATGGAGGGTTGACCACCACAACCTTGCATGTAGAATCTTCTACACGATTGCTCTCCCTACATAGTGTCCTCCCGTGGTCCTCCCATGAGAATCTACGAGGATGCTGCTTCTTTCAAACTCTTGAACATATCACTGCAATATCTCATCAGACCCCATTTTGTACAGATGCTCAGCAATGAGAGAAAAATCTACCGCGTGCACCACTAACTCCTTCTTCTGTTGGACGGTGTATCCTTCCGGGGAAGTTCTTGTCATAAGGAAGTGTATGATATCCTCAAAATGACCATCCGCAATGCGTACTGCAAATAACTGCACATCAGGCAATCCTTCTTCCAAATTATTAGTCTCTTCCCCTGTTTCAATTGGCGATAGATGGTCTGGTCCTGCGTTCAGTCATCTAGGCTTCACAATAACTTCAAATCATATTCCTAGAATAATAACAGCCACCTAAAAATTATCCCCCGCCCCCAAGCACCGGCTTATTGACCAAGTAATTCAGTGCGGAGTGGTCCATATACATCTTAAAATGGCCTCCCAGCAAGGAGTGTCTAAACTTATGGAGTGCATATACCATAACTAACCCTTCACGCTTGGTGGTGGAATAGTTATTCTCTGCCTTGGATAACCTTCTGCTTGCAAATGTAGGATGGTCCAAGTCTCCTCCACCAGCCTATGTCAATACTGCTCCCAGTGCTATACATGACGTGTTGACATGTATATGAAATTCCTTCTTCCCATTCGGGAAGAATAGAATCAATGCAGTGATCATCTTTTCTTTCAATACATCCTAGCTCTTCTTATAGTCATCTTTCCAACAAAATGTGACATCCTTCTTCAACAACTTTTCCATAGGAGCGGTGATCTAAGGATAGCTTTTGATAAACTTTCTGTAATATCCTGTATGTTCTAGGATAGCGCACAACTGCTTCACACTCCTCGGCACTTCCAAGTTGAGTATCACCGTGATCTTCACAGGATCTACCATCAATCCCTATCTGCAAACCACATGACCCAGCCGGGTCCCAAAAGGAACACAAAATAGGCACTTCTTCAGATTGAGCACGATCTGGTATCTTTGACAAGTATCTAGCATTAGGCATAAACTGGCGACATGGAATTTTATCAGTCCAATCATAGTCCAGTCATCAAAGTATACTTCCAGGAACTTATGAATAAATTCCTTGAACGCAGCAACGGCTACGCGAGAGAAAATCGCAAACACATTCTTCAACCTAAATGGCATTACAGTGTACTAGAAAGACCCCCACTCTGTTGCGAAGGTCGTCTTACTCCTATCCTCTGACGCGATTTTGATCTGGTGGTACCCCGTGAACCCATCAGTGAAGGAATATGCTTCCTGGCCACCAACATCATCCAACACATCATCAGCGAATGGAGTCGGGAAAGGATCATGTACTCAATCATCATTCATCTTTCTAAGATCCACGCATATCCTTATTTCATCCTTCCACTTCTTCTCCTGTACCACCATTGGGCTTACCCAGTCAGATTCTTCCATAGGCTCAATGATTCATGTCGTGAGAATCTTTTCTAGCTCTAAGCAGACCTTCTCCTTATGCTTTGGATTGAGACGGTAAGGTCTTTTCTTAACTGGCTTTGCGTCGAACCTCAACGTGATCTTCATAACACCTAGGTGCCCGATTATCCCTTTTAGGTCCATAAATTTGGTAGGGAATAAATCCTGGTATTCGCGGATAAATTCAGTGACCTTATCCACTGTTGCAGCGTCCCAGTAATCTCCAATCTTCGCGAATTTGGGCTCTGCATCCATACCAATGTTTACCTCTTTTGTTTTTAGCGGCATGGTTATGTCAAGATTCTCAATCTGTGGTCCTTCAATCTCATGGTGACCTTCCGTTTCAGGGATGTTAACCTTTCGCGGATCCTCACCTTCTTCTTCAGCTATTATGTTATGGAATTCCAGCGTGTGACTCAGCTAAGTATCCTAATCAGGCTGAATCAGGTCCAAAGGATCCTGCAGTATCCTAAAGATTGTTTCTTTTACTTCTTGCAGCACCTCGTCAATACAGTCAAACCCATGTTCGAAGTTGAATTTCATTATGAATCCTTTGCGCAGAATATCCCATTCACCTGTACCATGGCGGGGCTCTGTTTCTATGTACCAGTTCATCGGGATGAAATCCAGGGTGTGACAAAATAAGTGCACCCATTCAGGTTGGGGCTTCTCTCAATAAGCCTGAGCCCATTTGGCCAAGTGTGTGTGCATATCATCCTACCTATCATATTTGTCTATTATTCGCACCTTTGGCTTCCCAAAGCATGTTCTCATCATCCTCTTACATTCATGCCAATCATCAAAGCTTCCCTTGTGCGTACCCCACCATCTTATAGGGGTAGCGCGCAGTGCCCAATCCAATGCCTGGAAGCGTTGCTTTTCTCGTACCTCCCTTTCAAATGCATCCAAAAAGATATCTACATCATTCATGCCATCATAAGTGGGTAGATTCCTTACCTCCAACGGCACACAGTGCAGTGACTGGGTCATCATGTTACAACTCAGTGTGGTTACTTCATGTAATTGATTCTGCTAGCACTCTAATTCTTCATCAGAGTTTGAGGTATAGGAACTCTCACAATCCCATGTAATCCATCCATCCGCTATTAGATTCACCCAGTCTTGGTTTCGCATTGTTATCTTATAGATATAGTCCAGATCGTCATCACTATCATAATCGGGGACTGGTTCAGTATAGTGCGGTCATTCAGTAGGATCTAGGGGTACTATTATGTGGAGTGATTTTTTTTCAAATATCATCTTTCACTTCTTCACATTGATTACCCCATTCATATCAGTCGCCTAATCAATTCCAAGGAGCATAGGGTAGGGGTTGCTATCATTCACCATTTCTATTACTTCAAAGTTAGCCAGTGTGCTCGTTCCTTCAATATCTACAGCCACACCTTACAGTGCCCCATGCGGATGATCTTCTACTGGTTCGCCATCCTTAGCTGAATCGGAGACCAATGCAGTGCAGGTCTTCCCATGCGTTCTGAAGTTTGCTTCGATAGGACATTCACATCTGACCCCACGTCCAAGATAACCTGATCCATTTCATACTCCCCTATCTACATGGTCAGCCTCATCTCCTGTCTCTTACTTGTTTTATGCTTACTAACCTTTCGTACAACACACGGCTCACCCAGAGTGTTTCTTGTGCATCTATTTATGAGCTCCTGTAACCCCTTCACAACCTTGCTGTCACGTAGTAACTTCATGCGGGTCTATAGGAAGGTTGTAAGCATAGAGGGGTCCATCTCCTAATCAAGATTATCCTTGCTTCCTGAGGTGGAGACCTAAGCGAAGCTCTTATTTGCTTCCATGAATGTTTCACGTGCATGCTCCAAATCAGCGAATCCATGTGCTATCTTTGGGTTGTTTCCCCTTGTCATCTCCTATTGTGATTCCACTACAGAGCACTATATTCACGTTTGGATCCTCTTCACGCAGCTCAGACCTCATCATTTGCAGGTTCTGAGTCGGTTGAGGTGGTAGCGCCCCTTTTTCACGTATCCTTGCTATCAGCATAGGAAATTCTTCCGTATCATGATCAAACAGAGTGCAATACTTGCACGATGAACGTATTGGGTTAGTGCAATCGCGGGCATATCATCCTGGTCCTCCGCAATTGTAGTAGATCAGTTGTCCCTGACCTCTACTAGTTCCTCCTCTGCCTCGGCCTTGTCCACGCACCTAAAAGCTTGTCTGTGCCATCCCCACACTCTGGTAAGCGGGGCACATTTCTACCTAGATCCTATAGGAAGGTGTTCTATCCGTCATCAATTTGTATCTTCTGTAGTTGCACTCATCATGCCCTACTGACCTAGAGAATTTGCAGAATAGTTGTTGCGGTGTCTGTACAAACTTCTACAATAAATGACAGTTATTCGTGGAATGTTCTCCTGCTACCTGAAATATAGCGCACCATAATGCAGGCCCCGTGTGAGGTCCTTCCTAAGCTTCCAGCCTCAAAGGCATTGGTCCTCCTCTTTCCAGGTAGTTCGTAAAGACCAAGCCATGGTCTTTGTCATGCCCCTGACCCTTGCATTTCAGGCACCATACCTCGTTGCGAACCTCTGGTTGAACTATTTTGTCCTGCTTCAAACTTTGCATCTCAAGGAAAATATTTTTCAAGTGCACATGGATCTGCTGAACCCCCAGATTTGGATATTGCATTGGCATTTCATGCAGTCTCATTGCAATCTCCAAGGCCTCTGCCTGAGTTGTTATCTTCTGTTATGACAGAGCAACCCTTAGGTGTGGTAGGAGTGAAACCACAAACCATTCGCGATGTTGTTCGTCTGTTAAGTTCATATTAGCTTCATGGATTTTGCACTTCAGTCTCTGATCTAATTCCCAAGGTGTCTCACCTAGCTGCATTGTGATTTCCTTGAATCCCACAATTGACTCTACTTTAGATTTAGGCCTACTGAATTCTTTATTCAATGATGTCTAGATGTCTGCCGCTCCAGCATTTAGGTTATCATTAGAGTACTTGATGTACCAGGTTAGCGCGTGATCCTGTAGAGCACTAACCAGGATTTCCTTCTTCATGTTATCATCTGTAATGCCCTGAGCTTCCCATACTACTTTCACAATGAACTAGAACTGGTCCGGGTCCTCATTTACCAACCCTTTGATCAAAGGCAACTTCATTGAGTTTTCCATACTGAACTGTAGTGGAGGCAGAGGTGGTATGAGTGAAGTCGCAGGTGATGGTGGTGAAGTTGGAGGTGGTGTGGGTGGAGGTGGAAATCGTGGGAATCCTTGTCTTATTAATTGAATAACACTTCATGGTGAAGCCCGCGTTATTCTCTCTTCATCACCTCGTGGAGGTGAAAGCAATGGACTATTTTCAAGACCCTTTCTCCCTTTTTTCCTGTAAGTTTTTCCACTTCGCGTAGCCCTAAACATCAAGGTAGTTGCATAACCCGCTTTTCACACAATAACATTTTAATATAGGTATTCAAAGATTTCCAATACTTACCTCATGGTCATTTGAAAAAGTGTCGCTTTGCTTCACTGTAGATGACTGAGGCATCGATCGCGAATTCAGTCATAAATCCTCCTATGACACAATCAAGCCAATGATCGACAGGGTGGGTGATCTTATCCTCAGATGCTTCCAATCATTGTACTAGCTAAGGGGTCTAAACAATAGGACCATCAAATCTCCAACTTCCTTGGCTATTTGCTAGCTTCATGATCCACTCGTCTTAACCAGAAAGGAGTAGAAAAAGATCTCGTGGATCTCTTTATATAGGTACTTGTCTAGCCACTATTCCTTTGTTAGTTGCAGACTACTATTCTTTTGTGCCCCGAATTTGTGGATCTTCCTATCCAACCAGTCTTCGACCTATTTCTTAGTTGGATTCCAGTGATATGACTTCACACACCTCTTATGTAGATTCTGGTCCCGACAACAGAACCATTTGTTGGCTTGTTGGGGCTTGACCCAGGTTCAACGTTAGTTAGCCAAAAAAAAATCCCTACACTAATGGCCCTTTCAGCATCAATCCATGGAGCACAGACCAAAGTCTCACCCGAAGCAGTATGGGGGGATGCTAGAACCAAGTTTCTGCACCCTGAGATGGTTGTGATGTCAGTTTATTCCTTCTATTCCTACTTTCGTGCAAGTCATTAAGTTCTAGGGCTTTATCGGCCTAGCCCCTTATTCCTCCCTTTGATACCTCCGTGAAAGGGTACGACAGACCTTTGCACAACCCTAACCTTCGATTCAGATACTTTCACGCTGCTAAGGCAGCATATTGCACATATTGTCAAGTTATCTTAAGAATCTTACTTATCTTATTAGATAATCACAGTTAGCACCGTGTAAATAGATATCCTTATTTGCGTTCAATTATCCAACGTAATTACATACATTCAGTGATCACATAATAATTATAAACGAAATTCATACACAACATGACATGATACATTAATCAGAACAAAGACATAGAATTTGCAGAATACTTCTCTTTATTGATATCTTCAAGTGATTACAGACTGTATCCACCCTGCGCACTCACCTACAAATCCTCTACCTATGCTATGACCTGAAACTTGGACTTCTTACTTTAGAGCTATGACTAGCTTCACTATTATTGAACTACTTAGAGCTTACTTACTTAGCTCTTTTTATACAATCCCATGGTCTGTGGATCATGGGTAGATCTTTTACAGCCGAATTTACTTTACAAAAATAAGGGCAAACAACCCTTTATGACTCATGACACCTTTGTGCTCCGCAACCACAAAATGTGGAGACTTTACAAGTTTATTTCAAAATTCGACCCAAAATATGGGCTTTTAGCCCCAAACTATCCTTAGGAGATCTAATTCCCAACACCTAGAGCAGATGTAGGAGCCCTAATAGCCTCACCCTCTGGTACCTTGGGAGAGTCTAAGTCATTTTTCACAATTGGGCATTCCTTGAACAGGTGCCCAACTCTGTGGCACCTATAGCATCTGAATGGGACTCCTTCATAGTCCAAGATTTGGATCGTGATGAAATTCTTCCATTGTAAGGTGATTTTCTCCTATAAGCCATATCTCGTATCAAGATGGACCAATATGTGAGCCAAAGATTTGTTCCTAGATTGGATATAAGACCTATCGTAGTCTAGATAGGTACCCACCATGTTCCCAATACGAACAAACACATCCTCAGACCAATACTACAGAGGGAGCCCTGGAAACCTAACACATAACGACCCAGCATCAATCTGTTCTCTTTCAGGGTCAAAGAGTGGGCTCCATTGCTTCAGCATGACCAGGGCCATTTCAATGTGCCAATATTTGGCAAGTGCCTAGTTGGTGTATTCATCCTGCAATAAATAGAGCGCAAACCAACCGTGGGGAAATGTCTGCACCTTAGGAAGATCTTTGAAAATGTTGCCCCAAATCTCCTTTACCTAAAGGCTAAGTCACTCTGTTGAATAGGCATGTCCTCGGACCCTACCCACCAGAACCTTACCAGCCATAGTGACAACTTCTCACATGTTGAAACCTTTCCCAAATTTGAAGGTGAGGTCCTTACCTGAGGCCTTCACACACTTAATCTTCTACTTTCCTAATCTAGGCACAATCGGATGGTCTTGCAGAGGATCTGGAGAGCCCTGATTCTCCTAGTGTTGATACTGCACAGAGTGCCAGACCTTAATGACCAAGGTCTCGAAGCATTCAAATGGGATGGTGGAGGGAGGTGTTGCAACAAAGGTAGAAGGGAAAAAGGCTCAGACAAGGTCTACTCAAGCAGAGTTGGTGTGATTGACTCTAGATAGGGGCGCGAAGGGTGGAGAGTGCAATAGATCCCCTAAAGGTGAGGGTTTTAAGGGAGGGGATGATGGAGAACAAGCAGCAAGAAAGTGGAGGGTTGCCAGCAAGATCAGTGGATAGTCAAGCTCCAGGAAATCAATGGAGAGGGTAGCGAAGGGGGGGCCAGATGTAGATGGTCCAAGGAGAGTAACAATGGGGGGAGAGATGGATAAGAGTGGTTCAGTCGGTTCCTAGTGAGTAGCTGAATAAACCGACGTAGGGTTAGGGCTACGAAAGATAGGGACATTAAGGTTAAGGTCGGCAGAATATTCCACCTCCTCTAATTCCTTGTCCTCCATAATACAGTAGGCCCGGTGAAAATGGAAGGAAACATTGTCAATAGGAAGCATGGAGGGTAGCTAGCAAGATAAAGAGAGTGACAACACTTTCCTGCAGAGATTGAATGGTTACAGCAGAAACGGGGCAACACTAACCATAACCCTTGTTTAGAATGGCCCCCAGAGATAGGGTTTCCTTTGCTTCAGCCCCCACTGGAGAAAGTATAGATATAATAACCTAGACCCTATTTAGTAGATCTCTCTTGTCATACATGTCGTTAGACTTTGTTAAATTCCCAACATATGCAATTAAATGATATTGTAAACCATCAAATATAACTTTCTTTGCTTTGGACTCACCTTTCCTGTACCTATTTTTGAGGGAAGAAGAAGCATTTTCCAAAGGCTCAGGCATCCTTCCTTGAACGTATTCCAACACATCATTATTGTTAGCTATGATCTCCAACCTGAATTTCCATGCAACAATTTTTGATGAGTTACCCAACTATTCATGCTCCTTGAAGTTAGAGCAAGACATCTTGAATTTGACTAGACAATATTCTTTCCAATAATGATGGCTCCAATTCTTGTCTTCTCTTAGGCTTATGTTTCACCTTGGCTTTGATTCCATGTTAATTTTTCAAATTGTCCTATGTTGTATCAATTACTTTAGCCAAATTCATGCCTTAACTTAACAATGCATTTAATTATTAGCAATGTATTAAATCATAAACTATAACTAAAGATAGAATAATGTATGAAATGAAAAATAAGAAAACAACACAACCATAATAGACTGCATATTGGTCCAAGAATAGGGAAAATCCCCACAAGGGGAAAAACCCTTTCAAATCTTCTTCTTTATTAGATTGTCATAAAAAGTTTTCTGCAGAGAATACAATGAGCCCAATACATAAACTTGTAGTAGAGATTTACAGAAAAAAAAGTAGAATGCATAACTACAGAACAATAGAGAGAAACCCTTTATCCATCAGACAATTGAAGCCAATTCAAGGCAACTGTCATACACTAGATCAAAACCATGGATGCTTCCAAAAAGGCAGATTGTGTGCGAATGAAATTTCCTAGATGCTACCTTAGCCATTATGTGTGAGAATCTATGTCTGACCTAGATGATCCCAAGATGATTGTATGTGTTTGTCTAGGGATAAACACACACAAAACCTCTCCAAACCCCCAGAAACTCCCTTCAGCTATTGTGCGAGTGACTAAGATTGTCTAGACGCACCCTTGACCACTCTGTAAATCCGTCTAGGAACCAACACTAGCTGATCTTCTTCAAAAACATTGGATGCTCCCTTTAGGCTTCTGTGCGAGTGTCTATAACTTCCTGAACTCTCCCTTTAGGATTCTGCGCGAGCATCTAAGACTTCCTGGATGCTCCCTTGGCACTTTGCGTGTGCGTCTCGGGACCAAATTGTGTCATCTTCTTCACAAACCCTAGACGCTCCCTTAAGACTTTTGTGCAACTGTTTGAGACTTCCTGGATGCTCCCTTATCCATTGTGTGTGTGAGTTTGGGGATTAAAATTCTCAGCTACATTCATGCGATTGAGAAATAGAAACCCTAGATCTATGTGAGCTTCAACCTTGTAATTTCAGACACTTGAGCGAACTTCTTCTGTTAGACCTGTGCAAACCAAGAGAATAGAAGAGAGTAGAATATGGCTTTATCAATTATGTCCAAATGAGCTTGAGGCCTATTCTATTTGTAGGCTTCCATGAGTGGCCACTTGATGTTGAAGCTGACCTATCTAATTGTACATGTGCTTAGGGCCGACCTATTCCAATATACATTAGTGGATAAAATAATTCAAAAATAAAATTTTACTTATCCAAATAGGGTGATATTTAGGTTGATTTTAGTCATCTCGAAAATAGGAATTTAATGCAATCATCATCTTGGTCATTTGCGCTATCCAAGATGGAAATTGACCCTAGTTGCAAAAATTAACAATTGGTTAGTGAGGCCCTTTAATGGTTGGCTAGAACCTCTAATTGTAAGTACCCTTTGTCTCTTAAATATAACAAGGAAACCTAGGTTAAGAGATAATCTCATTGTGGGAATTTCTTATAATGTAAAAGCAGGTTTCCCCCTTAAAGAGGCTTGTCATTCATGCAACCATCTCATTCTCAAGATGTGGAGTTACTTCTCTTTCTATTTTTATGCCATTTAGGTGTCTGGTGCATAATGATACATTGTTTGGAATGTGTTGTATGGAATTGCATGGATATATCATTTGCAAGTATTTGTACAATTAAATACCTTACATGCACTATAATTTTTTCATCGCTATCTTTTTGCGCTATTCATATGTGTAGGAAAAAAATTTACGCTATTTTCATATTTTACAACTAATGGTATTCATCCCATTTTAATCTAATTACTATTAAGAAATTAAAGTTGTAATTTAATCATATGGATTAGGGTTTTGGATTCCATGAAATACCTATATATTTTATTGTGAACAATGAAGTCAATATGATGAGAAGAGGAATGTGAGGCTTTCATGTTTGCTAGTTGTCATGCGGAAAGAGTTATGTTTGCGGACAAACCTAACCTCCCTAGGAGTCTAAGACTCTCTAGTGACAAACAAACCAAACAAGAACAATCCTTCTCTAAACACACGTTATTCTA
>APFE030558210.1:60715-74233 GCA_000404065.3 Pinus taeda | reverse complement strand
TATATATTCACTTAGCATGTCTGAAACTTATATACATTTGAAATATTTTGGAGGTGTAGGATCCCAAAGTTCATAGGATTCTACTTGGGATGTTTTGTTTTTGGCTAGAAGGATATTGAAGTGCAATCTTCATCTTCCTAAAGTTTTAGTCCTTTGGGTCATAGGGTAGAAAACATAGGCTCCCTTTTCCTCAAAGGTGGAATTGAGAAGTATCCCTCGCTCAAAGGAGCCCAAAATCTGTGAGGAAGCTACATATATTATGGAGGTTTCATTTAAGAGTAACCTTCAGAAATATAACTATTCCTATGCCCTTTTGTTTTCATGGTTTTGTTAATTAGATTACTCTTAATGTGGACCCTATAACTATTGAGATGAGGGTGGATGCTTATAATGGAGAAGGGCTAGAAAAATGAGGAGTTCTAAGAACTCTAATTACTAATATTGGGAAAATATCTGTGTGTGTGTGCGAACACACATGCATGTGTGTCCGTGGAGGAGAAGAGAAAATAAAGAACTTGAAGAAGACAATTGGGCCTAAATAACACTAATAAGGTCATTTCCAAGAATAGCTCAAAGGATGAGAGAGATGGCTTTGAGGAATGATATGGTGGGTGATGAGCCTAGGTATTGCAACAAGAATGTTGAAACTCCTAGGGCTACCAACTTTACTTATCAACCTGGGGTTCTTACAAACTTGGAGGTGACAATGCTATATGAACAAGTAAAAGTGAAGGTATTTCCTATTGTCATTGCTCATCTGGAAAGAGACCCCATGGGTTCCAATCCATACTTTTATAGGGTCAGAATAAGCTTAACTCTTTGATGGAAGAAGAGAAAATCTATCATAAGGGAGAGCTACTTCTACTGCAGTATTGAAGAAGACAGCATGTAATGATAAACCCCACCATACCCTAATTAACCAATTAAATAGCTATTCTAAGCAGAATTGCTAAACTAATCACTAACCTAATGTTTTTATCTAAGTTACAGAAGCAAAGAGCATTAAACTATAGTAAGGTGTAGCAAAGAAACTTAGGCTAAATTGGGTTTCAAGTGGCAAAAGAAACTGGTGATCGAAATTGGTGAAAGGAGGATGTAAGGACACAGTAGCGCATAGGGATCGTTGGATTGATCAATGAATAGAAGATGGACGGTGGATATCTTATCGCGAGGCCATAAGCGAATAAAAAAATGAACGGGGTTAATGAACAGGATGAATGGTGGAGATTGTATCGCAAAGAATTAAGTGAATGGATGGACAAACAAGGTAACGAAGCAGATGAATGGCGAAGATCATATCGCAAGGGATTAAGTGAATGGATGGATGAACAAGGTTAAAAAGAGATGAATGGTCAAGATCTAATCGTAGATATTAAGTCAAGAGATGGACAGACAGGGTAACGAAGCGATGAATGGCTGAGATTTTATCGTGCGGATGAAGTCAAGAGATGGACGGCGGAGATCGTATCACAGGAAAAAGAAATGTGCGGAAATGAAGGAGCGATTTCTAAGGTGGTAAGTAGTTTCTCGCGTGCCCTCAACGCTGTAAGTTGTATTTTAAAATTTCATGCAATTAGCCTAATTGCGTGACACATAGCACGAGAAAACGACTTTTCTCGCATGCTCTTGGGTGTATAATGACCATGCACTAATCCACACGAGATTGCATGATAGCCGTTGGATCAGGTGGGACTGATCAATGGTGGAGATCAGCGAGGCTAGTTGGCAATTGGGTGAAGTGATTGCCATCGAATCAAGTGAGGCAGATCGACAGTGGGGGATTTAAAGCACATGAAGTACTGAGGTGATGCAATATCCATCAGATCAAGCGAGGCATATTGACAGTGAGGACTTAAAGTGCATAAAGTAAGTGGAAGACTTCATGTGAGGCAACAGTTAGAGAAAATAATGAATTGGATGGTGATTGTGAAGGTTTGTTGGGGATCGGACGGTGAGGAAGTGATGCATGAAGAACGTGTTGAAGGAGGCTTTTAAATGAAAATGACAGAAAAACATAGTGAGGGTGAATGAGTAACTACATCAAACGACAAACTCCATAGCTCATGCGAGAACCAAAAAACCTGTGTTTTTGGGGTTGCTGAAAGGTCTCTTCCTCAATTCATGGTCCCAGAGGAAGGAGATGAGGCCAAGACACTTGCGCACAACCTGATAGTGATCTTTTTCCTCTAACTAAACTGTGAACTAAAACAAGGAACAAATGAACATAAACTGAAGCACAACACAAATGAACAAAACCATAAAGCTATTTAAACAAATGAACAAGTAAATCATAAATCCATTTAAAGAAATAAACAGCACCAGGAAGTTATTTAAGCAAATGAACAATGAAAACCATGAATCTATGTTAGCATAAATTTACAGTAAAGAGGAGCTTTGGTTGATCGTGTCTTTCCCTAACCCAAGAGCTTCAGCCCTCTGAGTTAACTCGGAGCTGGCTTAAACAGAACTCATTCTCATTACGAAAACCATGGATTACAGAACAACTGTCACAAGTCTCTTGCAACACAAAAATAATGTAAAGGTTTACAATGAAATTTTGAATCCTACTGAGGTCCTAAGCCTCTCTATTTATACATCTGAAGTCTCTAACGACTTCCTTCAAATTAGGGAGGCTTGGCTCACAACTCAAGAAAAACTAGTTTCTATCCCTTTCACTTGCTTGGTTGTCTTCTAGTCTCCAAAGTGATGGTTGTTTGCACTCCGAGCTGATGGAGGAATATTTGAATGGAGGGATAGTAAATGAGGAGGATTCACCTCCTATAATTACTCTCTTGTTCCATTGGAGTTTTGACCAAGGTATTTTCCATAGTTCCTTTCTTTTATCCTTTATGCCTGCATTTTCCTTGCTTTTATCCTTTATTCCTACATTATATGCACATTAGACCACAAAGAAAAATATACAAATCTCACTCATCTCATAAACAAAATATAATCAAAAGTATGCAATAAGTTGTGAGAATAGTTGGTTTGACTAAGCTAGTAGCTAAATTAAGGTGAATTAAGGCCCATATAATTACCCAATGATGAGGCTCATCATCACCCCCCTACTAAAAGTGTTGCTCATCATGTGAGCAACTTAGTCAATGTCCATGTCTTTTATGGCTCTGGTAGCCTCTTTGGCATCCCATGCTTCTGCTATGGTCTCTTCTTCTTGTTTATAGAAGCCTGCTTTTCTTTCTACTTCTTCCCACTGCCTCTTTTCCTCTTCCTCTTTTCTCCCTTCTAGCATCCCTAGGAGTAGTGATGGACTGAGTTTTAGGCCTAGCCAATTGCCCTTCAACCTTTACATTGATTGCTTATACATAGGTGTCCTGTTCAGTGCCTCTCTCAATCTTTGAGGGGAGTGATATTCTCTGATCTTCAAGCTATGTGGCAGTGTTTTCCATTTCCTTTAGCAGGCATGTATATTATCACCTCTTAGGAGCCTAAACATATCCTCAAAATGTGAAATTGCTTGCTCTTGGGTAGTAAGATATCTAGGTGCCAGCTGAGGATCATTTGCAATAAGATTATGGGTGCTCATTAGGGCCATGGGATTTGATTGTTCAGCTCTAATGAAAAAAAGGTTCATTTTTCTCTTTGGCCAATATTCTTTTCATCTCTACAGCCCTTGACTTCTCATGGTTCATTGATGATGCCAAAGCCATTAATTGTAGATATCCTAGCTCTGCATTAGGATCCCAAATATTCACGTCTGTGAGGGCCATGTTGTGTAAGTAAAACTCAGCCATTTTGGCCCTATCCTCTTGTGCACTTTGATCACAAAGATCAATAAATTTCCTGCAGCCCTAAAATGGCATGGTGCCCCTTTGTGCTAGTGTTTTAATATGACATTGCAGCCATTGTTCTATGAGGTAAAGAGCATAGGATTTAGCTGACTTCCTACATTGGATGGCCTCTTTATGTTCTTTCTCCTCTGTTTTGATGCCTTCTTCCTCTTTTTGTTCTTTCCCATCTCCATCAGTTTCTTCCTCTATTTCAATGCCTTCTTCTGCTTGTTATTTTGGCATCATCGTCCTTCTCTTATGCTTCATCATGTTCCTCTGTATTAGTATCTTCTTCATCCATCTCATCCCCTTCTAGCTTTGTATCTTCTTATTCTTGTTTTGCTTCCTCCTTACTGACAGAAGGACTAACATCATAGGTGATGGTTTTGATGTCATCCTCTACTGGTAAGTCTCTTAAGACTAACCATGTTATAGGGATCTTGAGGTTTTCGAGGGAATCCTTAATGAGGATTCTAATCAAACCATGGTGAGCCAACTGTTGGGAATTACCTTCCTTTACTTTACTGTTGGAGTCTATGAGTGATTGCATCAAGAAATATGGTATGCTGAGTCTTTGGTGAACTAGTGTTTCTACCCCAAATCTTAATTCTTCAAGCATTCTCAAATGGTTGCCATACAAATATTGTATCTATGGACTCTTGCATTTTGTTTTGAATTATTAAAGAATTCCTTTTTTGCAACCTTTTCACTTATAAACCAACTATTTCTTAACCTTTACAACTTTTGATCAAATGATACATATGAGTGTGAGTGGGATACTTACTTGTGGTCTTGATGCCATGCTGTAGTTATCAAAGATTAGAGGTGCTACTGACGGTCATTATTCTTCCTCCTCTGCTGTCTATTGATGGTTTATTAGCTTTTGCAGGTGTCTGTGACTGAAGATCTGATCTACTATTGCTTGTGGAGCTCCTGGATTACCAATTGGCAATGTTTGGTGTCTCCCTTGGATTTCTTGTTCATGTTGCTAGCTGGTGTTGTGAGGATGTTGTAATGAATGGACAGAGGAAGTAGGAGTGTGTGTGTATGTAGGGATGATGGTAATGGTTGAGGTGATTCTGGTAGAAAACACAATGTTCACTTGAATTGAAGCAATGAAGTGAAAAACAATGGGATTGATCGAGGGATGCATGGTAAGGAGTGGACAAGATGAATATATGTGAGGCAGGGTTCCCTTTAGATCTTTTCTTTACTCCTCGCTTGTCTTTCTCACCCACCTGCAAATAGCAATTATGTTTTTTTTCTTTTATTATATGAATATATATATATTATATATATATATATATATAGTATATATATATATATATATATATATTATATTTATATATATATATATATATATATATATATATATATATGAATAATATGTATAGTATTATATAACACGCCTAGGTCTACCTCATTAAAGGTTTTCAACCACTAGATATCTGCCCGCTGGGCAGGCGGCTCAAGGAAAGTTTTCCAACCCGTAGGGATCTTCTTACTCTTTTTCATTTCTTCTCATCCTTAGGCCGGCTCATGGGGTTTTCAACCCAAAGATGGGACTCAGGCACCTCATGGAGGTTTTCACCCGAATCCTTATTATTTCCTGATGAGGGAGGAGCTAGAACTTGCTCCACCATCCTCATTGTCTTATTGATATTCTCAATGAACTCTTGTTTTGATAAAGGCCATTTGTACATTTTCAATCAATGTCCATTAACTAGCAATGGAATGGCTTCTTCATCAAGAGTTCTAATTTTCACTGAACCATTGTCATGGCATCTTTCCACCACATAAGGTCCAAGCCATCTTGTCCTTAGCTTTCCCTTGAAGTCTTTATACTTTGAATCATATAACAATGCCTAGTCTCCCTCATGAAGTTGCTTCTCCTTGATATGTTTGTCATGCAAGATCTTCTTCTGAAGCTGAACTATCTCTGTATGTAGGAGGGCCCGCATTCTAAATTCATCCATGCCATTTAAATGTAACAACCTTTCTTTCTGTGCATGATTAATATCCAAATCTAGTTGGGGATCCATCCTCAATGTGTTATATTCAAACTCAATGGACAACAAAGCCTTTTTCCCATAGACTAGCTCATAGGGAGTAAATCTAGTGGTGGTCTTCCATGTTGTATTATAGGCCCTGGTGGCCTCAACTAGTCTCTCTGCCCAATCCTTCCTACTGCTACTCACTACCTTGGTTAAGATGTTCTCTAATGCCCTATTGGTCACCTCGACTTGCCCATTAGCTTGTGGATGATAGGGAGTGGAGGTCCTATGCTTGAGTTTTTGATGGCTAAGCAGTTCTTCAATCATGCTGGAGGTAAATTGGGTGCCTTGGTCTATGACTAGCTCTCTAGGGTACCCAAATTTGTAGAATATATTCTCCCTTAGGAGCTCAACCACATTTTCTTCTGTTGCTACCTTAATTGCCTTGGTTTCAACCCACTTAGTCAAATGATCAGTGCACACAATGATATGTTGTTTTTTGCTTTGAAGGAGGGTTGATAGGTCCAATGAAATCCATGCCCCACTTGTCAAATGGCTCAAAAGTCATTTGAGACTCTAAGGGAATTTCATCTCTTGGAGTAGGCTTTCCCATCCTCTGGCACCGATCACACTAACTAATGCATTTTTTCACATCCTATAATAGCCTGCTTGCAACACTTTGAATGTTGTCCTCTTTTCTGCAAAGTGACCTCCATAAGGCCCATCATGATAGGTTAGAAAGATGTCAAAGACTTCCTCTTCCCTTACACACCTTCTCAAGATTTGATCTGGGCCATGTTTGAAGAGATTGTCCCCAATCCAGGTGAAAGGGGCGCTTTTCCTAATTATCTTGCTCTTTTCTTTGGAGGGAAAGTTTGGTGGGAACTGTTCTAATACCAAATAGTTTGCTATATTAGCAAACCATGGGGATAGAACTGAAATAGAAAACAAATTCTCATCTGGTAACTGGCCATCCACCATTCTTTCTTCACCTGCAGGCAGATTCATTCTAGATAGAAAGTTAGCAACAACAATTTCCTTACTAGGCTTATCAACAATAGTTAGATCAAACTACTGTAATAAAAGAAACCATCTTATAATTCTAACGTTTACATCTGGTTTGTTCATTAAATATTTGATTGCAACATGATCAGTATGCACAAATGTTTGATAACCTGTAATGTAATGCCTAAATTTGTTTAATGAATGCACAATAGCTAGGAGTTCCTTTTCGGTCACAGTATAGTTTAGCTCAACCTTTGAGAGGTTCTTACTGATAAAATAGATGGCATAGGGAAATTTCTCCTCTTCTTGACCTAAGGCTACTCCTATGGCTTTGTGTGAGTCATCAACATGAATATGAAAAGGGAGGGCCCAATTTGGGCCTGTAAGGATTAGTGCAGTGGTTAAGTTACCCTTTAGAATGTCGAAGGCCTCTTGATAGCTCTTTGACCATATAAACTCAGAATCTTTGGCCAAAAACCCAAACAAAGGAGAAGCCAACTTGCTGAAGTCCTTTATGAACCTTCGGTAGTATCCAGCTAACCCTAAGAAACTCTTGACATCTCTTTGCTTTTGTGGAGGTGGGACCCTTTAGATGATTGCTATTTTGTTTGGATCCACCTGCAGTCCTTGTTGAGATATTAAATGACCTAGCACAATCCCTTTAGTCATTAAGAATTCACATTTTTCTGGACTGAGAGACAAATTCATTTCAATGCATTTGTGTAATACTTTGCCTAGGTTAGTGAGGACTTCTTGGAAATCACAACCATAATGTGCAAAGTCATCAATATAGATTTCCATAGCATCATGTACTAATTCAGCAAAAATACTCAAGACTTCTCTCTAGAAAGTGGCAAGAGCATTGCATAGGACAAAAGGAAGGACCCTATAGGCAAAAGTACCCCAGGGGTAGGTGAATGTGGTCTTATCTTGGTCTTCTGGGCATATTTGGATTTGGTTGTACCCACTAAATCCATCTTGGAAGGAAAATAAACTTAATCCCTACCAGGCCATCTAGCACTTTGTCAATGAAGGATAGGGGAAAATTATCCTTCTTTGTGGCTTTGTTTAACTCCCTATAATCAACACAAATCCTCCACTTACCATTTTTCTTGGGAACTAACACTAAAGGAGAGACCCATTCACTGTCTGAGATAGGGTAAATGAATCCTACATCTAGCAATTTTTGTAGTTCTTCTTTGACTAGCTATGTCTTTAAGAGTTGGATTCATCCTCCTTTGTGGTTGGCTGACTGGATTGCAACCCTTTAATGTATATGTGGTGAGTACAGACTGAGGGGTGTACACCCTTCATTTCCTTATAACTCCAAGTGAAGGATTTTAGGTTTTCTCTCAACATGTTGCATAGCTTTTCGTCTTCTAAAGAAAAAAGAGATGGATTAATTTTCAAAGTTTTCTCTAGGCCAAATTCTAGGGTTTTGACATGGAGTGGGTTGGAATTGGACAAGCATAAGTCAATTGGATGATTTTTATGGGTTTCCCTTACTCCTTCTTCTAATGGTAATGAACTAGGAGTTGGACTTTCAAGCAGGTGTTAAATTAAGTCATCCTCATCTTGTTGTTCTCCTCCTATTATTTCTTCCAAAACATAAAGTTGGGCAGAATAAACCTCATCTTCTTCCTCCTCCTCCAACCATAAAAGTTAAATCATGCTCTAAGGAAGGTTGAGCAGGAGGGTATAGGACTAATTGTTTGGACATATGCCCATTCTTGATGGTCATATTCCCATCTCTATAGCTAATGTAAGCATTAGTTCTGGCCAACCATGGCCTCCCAAGGATGAGAGGGTAACCAGTAAGCTTAGCCTTAGGCTAGAGAACTAGGAGATCTGCAGGGTACTCCCAGGAGTCAATGGAGACCATCACATCCTCCACAATTCCCTCAGGGGTGACTGTGGAATGGTCTGCAATTTGTAGAACTGTTGTGGTCTTCCTCAATGACCCTTAGAGGTTGAGCTTAAGCATGGTGTTCTTGGTCATGACATTAATGGTAGCCCCAAGATCAATTAGAGTGTGTGAGACAATGGTGCCATTGATGTGCACATCTACTATAGGACTTCCATGGTCCAAATATTTTGGACATATTACCTGCCCTAGAATTAAGTCAGAAAACTGCCCAATGAAATTAATGGTGGAGGCATCCATTTTTCTTCTTCTTGGATGCTTGAAGCACTTCTCCTTAATAATATTGTTGTAAATGGAAACATCTTTGATTTCCTAGAGAAGGGGGATATTTACACAGAATTTTCAATTCTCCCAGAAGTTCAGTTTCTTCTGGGGTAGGCTAGAGTGGTTGGGCTAATCTCTCAAGAAAGGGTGGATTTACTTTAAGGTTGTTTTCCTCTCTCTCTTCCTCAACCTCCCTATGTGGAGAGGGAGGTTGGTTATCAGGGAGAATTTTCCTAGATCTTACGTTGATCTCCTGGATTTCTACAACATAAGCTGGGTATGAAGTCTCTCCACTATATGCTTATTGAGGCTAGCTATTGTTTGGGTTCTGATTTGGCTGGGCAGGCATCTGGGGTTGTTTGGGTGGAGTAAAGTACAGGAGTTGTGGTTGGGTAGGTGGTGGAGGTAATAGGGCTAAAACATTGTTGAATTGGGGCCTCCACCCCTGGGGTGGGGTATTTGACAAGAATTTACTTGAATTGTCCCTATTCCTAAGAGGCATGAAAGGAAATTTTTTTACGTTTGCTTTTGTAAGATTTTCTTTAAAAGCTAGAAATTACTTTGCAGAATGAAATTGTTGATTGAATGAAAACCACTAACAAAAAGAAACTACTTGCTGAATTGAAATTCTACTTGCAAAATGGAAAGGAAAGCAGATAATGACAACTGAAAGAAAGGAAGAAACTAGATTACTTTTGCATAAATAAACTAATGGAAGAAAATTAGAGACTAGAAATAGAAGAAAGCAATAATCACATTCTACTTAGATGTCTCCCCAGAAACGGTGCCAAAAAGTGATGAGACTAGGTATTGCAACAAGAATGTTGCAACTCCCAGGGCTACTAGCTTTACTTATCAACCTAGGGTTTGTACAAACTTGGAGGTGACAGTGCTATATGCACAAGTAAAAGTGAAGGTACTTCCTGTTGTCACTGCTCATCTGGAAAGAGACCCCAAGGGTTCCAAGCCAGACTTCTATAGGGTCAGAAGAATCTTAACTCTTTGATGGAAGAAGAGAATATCTATCCTAAGGGAGAGCTACTTCTACTGCAGTATTGAAGAAAACAACACGTAATGATAAAACCCACCATACCCTAATTAACCAATTAAATAGCTGTGGTAAGCAGAATTGCTAAATTAATCACTAACCTAATGTTTTTATCTAAGTTACAGAAGCAAAGAGAATTAAACTATACAAAGGTGTAGCAAAGAAACTTGTGCTAAAACGGGTTTCAAGAGGAAAAAGCAATAGGAGATCGAAATTGGTGAAAGGAGGACGTAAGGACACAGTTGTGCATAGGGACCGTTGGATTGATCAACAAACAGAAATGGATGGTGGAGATCTTATCGTGGGGCCTTAAGCGAATAAATGGATGAATGGGGTTAATGAATAGGATGAATGGCAGAGATCGTATCGTGAAGAATTAAGTGAATGGATGGATGAACAAGGTAATGAAGCAAATGAATGGTGAAGATCGTATCGTGAGGGATTAAGTGAATGGATGGACGAACAAGGTTAACAGGAGATGAATGGTCGAGATCTAATTGCAGAGATTAAGTCAAGAGATGGACGGATAGGGTAATGAAGCGATGAATGACTAAGATCTTATCGTGCAGATGAAGTCAAGTGATGGACGATGGAGATCGTATCATGGGAAAAAAAACGTGCAGAAATGATGGAGTGGGTTTCTAAGGCAGTAAGTAGTTTCTCATGCACCCTCAAGGCTGTAAGTTGTATTTTAAAATTTCACGCGATTAGCCTAACTGCGCGACATGTAGCACAAGAAAACTACTTTTCTCGCGTGCTTTTGGGAAAATAACTATTATGCACTAATCCGCGCGAGATTGCATGATAGCCATTGGATCAGGAGGGGATGATTAATGGTGGAGATCAGTCAAGCTAGTCGACAATCAGGTGAAGCAATAACCGTCAGATCAATTGAGGAAAATAGAGAGTTGGGGTTTTAAAGCGCATGAACTATTGAGGTGACGCGATAGCCATCGGATTAGCTGAGGCAGATCGATGGTGGGGAATTAAAGTGTATAAAGTAAGTGGAAGCGAGGCAATAGTTAGAGAAAATAATGAATCAAATAATGATTGTGAAGGTTTGTTGGGGATCAAACAATGAGGAAGTGGTGCATGAAGAACATGCTGAAGGAGGTTTTTAAATGAAAAACATAGAAAAACAAAGTGAGGGTGAACGAGTAACTACATCAAACAACAAACTCCATAGCTTATGTGAGAACCAGAAAACCTGTGTTTTTGGAGTTGCCGAAGGGTCTCTTCCTCAAGTCATGGTCCCAGAGGGAGGAGATGAGGCCGAGACACCTACAAACAACCTGATAGTGATATTTTTCCTCTAACTAACCTATGAACTGAAAGAAGGCACAAATGAAAGTAAAATGAAGCACAACGCAGACGAACAAAACCACAAAGCTATTTAAACAAATGAACATGTAAACTAGAAAGCTATTTAAACAAACAAGCAGAACCAGGAAGCTATTTAAGAAAACGAACAATGAAAACCAGGAAACTATGATAGTATACATGTACAATAAAGAGAAGCTTTGGCTGCTCAGGTTGGGCCCTAATCCAAGAGCTTCAGCCCTCTGAGTTAACTTAGAGCTGGTTTAAACATAACTCATTCTCATTATGAAAACCATGGTTTACAGAACAACTGTCACAAGTCTCTTGCAGCACAGAAATAAAGTAGAGTTTTACAATGAAAGTTTGAATCCTAATGAGGTTCTAAGCCTCTTTATTTATACATCTCAAGTCTCTAACGACTTCCTTAAAATTAGGGAGGCTTGGCTCCCAACTCAAAAAAAATTGGTTTCCATCCCTTTCACTTGCTCGGTTGTCTTCTAGTCTTCAAAATGATGGTTGTTTGCACTCCAAGCTGATGGAGGAATATTCAAATGGAGGGGTAGTAAATGAGGAGGATTCACCTCTATAATTACTCTCCCTTGTCCCATTCGAGTTTTAACCAAGGTCTTTACCATAGTTCCTTGCTTTTATCCCTTATGCCTGTATTTTCCTTACTTTTATCCTTTATTCCTGCATTATATGCACATTAGACCACAAAGCAAAATATCCAAGTCCAACTCATCTCATAAACAAAATATAATCAAAAGTATGCAATATGTTTTGAGAATAGTTGGTTTGACTAAGCTAGGAGGTGAATTAAGGCCAATTCAGGCCCCTATAATTACCCAATGATGAGGCCCATCAGTGGGAAGAGGTGGAAAATTTGAGTAAATCAGAGAAAAACACTAATGAAACTAGTTATGGTTTATGATATGATGATGCACGGTGTGGTGAGGATGGTGAATCAAACCTAGGAAGGGATTTTTTTCATGGGAGGTTCTCTAAACAAAGTGTCGAAAAATAGGTGAATCAGAATTGGGTGGATTTGTTGGGGGGTGAAAACATGAAGATGGGTTACACTTTTGGGCCAAATATGGCAATGAAATTTCAAGTTTTTCCTATTTTATTGAATTGAAGCCCTCCAAAGCACCGTGAATTTTGATTCAGAGTAAAAAGACAAATTGTGGAGAATTATGTTATTGTCCTACTGATATTTTTTGCAAAAATATTTAATATCATAAAATATGTCAATTATCCATTAAATGAAATGCTTGTCCTTGCAAATTTTCACA
The DNA here is from genome assembly GCA_000404065.3 of Pinus taeda. NCBI lineage: Eukaryota > Viridiplantae > Streptophyta > Pinopsida > Pinales > Pinaceae > Pinus > Pinus taeda. The sequence goes on along the minus strand of APFE030558210.1, from coordinate 61,598 downwards.
CATCTTAAGAGGTATGTGTGTGTTCACATATAATAACTTAGTATAAAATGTGTGATTTAAAAAAATAAATAAATATATATATGTGTGTGTGTGAGAGAGAGAGAGAGAGCATGATCTACATGGAAAGAGCTATGCTTTTCATATTAAAAATTTTTAGGTAAAATTATGTTTTTTATTATTTTTTAAATTTGCTGAAATAATATTTTAATTGCATTTTGCAAACACGTGTTCACGCAAGATTTTTTCCCAACTATTTAAGTAAATTAAAAACTAAGAGTACCCTTTTGAAGAGGACTCATAAATGAAGATAGTGGTATTTTTTGAAAAAAATTTAGTTGTATATATTTTATGATATTGATTTTTTATCCAACCTCTTTAAAATTGTTCAAAAAAAATCAAGCGTTGTGTTTAAAAGGAATTAGATAAAAAATATCATATGAATTCAAAAATTTCAAATTCATATGCCATTGGAGAGAGGATTCTTTCATGAATCCAACATGAGCAACCACTCCACCTAAGGACAAATTTTTCCTTGAGTCCACTAGGGTGTTTTTTAGGCCCTCAATAGATCAAGTGCTTAAAACACTTGATCGAGTGTTTGAAATTCAAATTTCAAATAGTCCTCGATCTAGTTAAAAAGAGGATAGGTTGAGCTATCATAATTATCTTTAAAAAAATGAATTTCACAAATATTTTTTATAAATATTCAAATATATTCCAAACTCAATTTTTTCAAATTTTAGTTTATTTTACCAAGAAAATAATTATAGTAATATATAGATAACTTTCTATAAAAGATTTTAACTTTGCTTTTTCAATTTTGAAATTCTTAAAAATGATAATTTGTTTATTTTTTTGATTTTAAATATAACATATTTTTATA
>APFE030558210.1:34740-52274 GCA_000404065.3 Pinus taeda | reverse complement strand
ATTTTTGTTGTGTAATTAAGGTACTTCTAAATAAAAAAATAACACCATGTTAAAGTAAAAAAAATTATGTTATTATTTTTTAACTTAATTTTTGTTGGGTAGTTAATTTAAACTTTTTGACCATTGGTTTTTGGTTTTGAGGTTTATGAGAATCCATGGTATTGCTTTTGAAATTCATGTGGAATATAGTCTCTTTAAAGGGGGAATTAAATTAGCCTAGATCCATCTTAATTTTAGATCTACCAAGGGTTCAGAGGGATCAAATCTCTTGAGATGTAAATGTAGAAATTTTGAATAATATGACACTTATTCACAGAGATTATCCCGATTATACACTAATTGCGGAATACATGCATAATACATAACCTCCTCTACGTTGATCATCAATTTAGCAGTATTAAGAAACATTCACATGCGCACATTGAAGCATCAATCACACATATCAACACAGTATGTACCCGGGGAAAGCATAAAGCTGAAAACCCCCAACTATATGTATATTATATTGATTGAGAACATGTAACAATACATAGTACAATACTCCTCGCAAGTACTCAGTACTATCTCCACCTGTTACACACAAACTAACTCAGATCTACTCAAATCTCCTCCGTTGTTTGCCTACCTCCACTGCAAAATCCTGCATGAGAATATTGATGAATGAATGATCCAAATTCGTATTTCCCTTAGATATACCACGCAATCTTCATTGACAATACTCAATCCATTGATTGTGCAAATCTCATGCACAACTATAGTCACAACTGACAGTTGTCTTGCCCTTTCACTCACCTCTAACACTTGTCTCCACTGAACTATCCATGCACTGAGTTAAATGATGTATTCCTCAATTGATTTATGAGTTAATAATTAGTGAATTAATTAATAACTAATTCACACCACTCATCACTTAGTCTATTGATCAGTTAGACTAAATACAACTAGTTCAACTAGGTCAAACTAAACACAACTCCATCAACTCCTGATCCAACTCCATAGAACTCAATCACTGAAGTCCTAACTGAATTCCTCCATGCAATAGCTCAAGTAACCCATAAGAAACACGTATTTCCTTCTGGCAGCTTCCTGTGCCACATCCGTAGCTCGAACTGAAGCGCTCCAAGAGAATAAGATAATGTTTATAGTCCAAATATTATTAAGAGCTAATAATATTTGACTGTTCTAAATTTAGACTGACAATACCTCCGTTGTTGTCTAAAAATAGAAGTCCATCTATTTTTACCAACATGACCAATCATCCATAAACAACATCCTGCAACTCATAGACCATGATCCATATGTCTAAAAATAAACATAGCCCACTTAGTGAAGGCGACTTCTTTCCACTAAGATCCATCATCTTGTTGCATTTTCAACACTCCCTCTCAACAAGATATGAATTATCTGCAACCCCTATCCTGTAACTCTGGAATGTTCTGCATGCAACACATTTACCCGCTCCACTTGCTCCAACAACACTTGGAACAAAAACACTCCCAACTGACCACTCTGTTGGTCTAGGAACATACTTTGATGCTGAAGCTCTACTTGCTACTGACAAGTGCTCCCTCTCTGACATCTACGCTACTGCAACATCTCCATGCATCTCGCACCATTGCACACCTCTTTGTGCCACCTAGCACTATGCAAAACACATGTGCCTCTCGCATTTTTGTAGCCTGCTAACTATGCGCTGTCCTAGGATTCCCTGCATTGTCGCTCTCTCTCTCGCTTCATCCGCATCTATCTCTACCCAATCAGTCAGTTCCTACTACTCCACATCGGGGCTCCCGTAGCAAGGTCTCATCCAAGAGGTTGGGTACCTCAAGGATCATGCCCCTCCTCCTTGGGACGATCACCCTATATCGCCCCACTTCCTACCTGGAGGTATGGCTGCATGTGATCCCTCAGCCCACCTAGCTCGAAGTTTCCCCTACTAGAGGTCTCTACATGAGTAGATGTCTCTACTCGATCTCCACTCAGCTTCCCCTGTTGTGGTTTCTCCACAACCTCCTAAAGTTGCTGACCAATCTTGGCTCCTCCACCATTGTCTGAGACTTCTTTTGGCTCTGCATGTTGAGAGGTAACATACCCTCCCTCTCAACCACCAAGTCTCCATCAGTTGCCTTGCTGCTCAAGGCTTTGCATGCATCTACATGCAACTGATAAAGGTTCCTGACTTGAACCCCTATCTTCCGGATTTCTCCAGTTGTCTTACTGCGTAGGAAAGCCTTTCCCTCGCTGAAAACAAAATCATATCCCTTGTCTTCTAACATCGCCACAGAGATAAGGTTCTTCTTCAATCTTGGAACATGCATCACTTCCTTCAATACAAAGGGTTTGCCAGAATCCCTCTCAAGGGAAATGGTACCAATACCGGTCGCACTGTATCTACCATCATCGCCCATCTTGATGTGCACTCCAAGATCTTTCTCATCTAGATCAGAAAACAAATCTCGATCTCCTGTCATGTGAAAAGACGCACCACTGTCCAAGAACCATACTAATCCCATCACACTTGATACCAAGCATGCGATCAGCGAAAATCCAACTCAAACTGCGAGGCTAAGGCCTCTCCCACTGTAGATCTAGCAACTTGCTTATTTTTCTTCTTCTGCGGACAATCTGTGGCATAGTGTCCGTGCTGGTGACATTGAAAGCACTTCACCTTGGACATGTCTTGTTTCTTACCTTTCACACCGGAATGAGAAGCTTTCTTCCCCTTCTTTGCTTTGGCAGCCAAAGTGCAATTTTCTTCACCAGATGCCTTTGATGAAGATCCGTCCCTGGTATTCGGCCTGATCTCCTCTTGCACAAGATCCGATCAAAGTCTCTCCCATCCTGGCAATTTCTCCCAACCATTGACAGAGTCCTGATAGGAATGCCAACTCTTCGGAAGACCAAGGAGAGCCAAGCTCACCAAGTCCTCATCATCGACAGTCACCCCAACACTTCCTAGCTCATCCGAGAATTGGGTGAACTTCGTGAGATACTCGGGCATACTGTCTCCATTCTCACACTTAATGTTTCTGAGTTTATCCTTGAGCGTCAACTTCCTCTGGTCGCTCTTGCTTTGGAATAGATCTATCAACGCTTTCCATATCAAGTATGGAGAAGCCTTTCCATGGAAGCTGGACACAATGTGATCCCTCACACCCTCCCACAGAATCCTTCGACACTTTGCTATCTTTTTTTTCCAATCCCCGACTTGAGCAGCATTAGTAGGTTTTGGGACATCTGCATCTATGAACTCCTTCAACCCATTATCATCTAACACTGCCTCCATCCTGTCCTTCCATGAAATATAGTTCGAGCTACCTTCAAGGGCATACTCCAACTGCAATTCGTTGAAAGACATTTCAACTTTGACACTAAGAAAACACTACTACAAATTCGAATTCCACCAGCTCAAAACTCAACCGCTTCTGATCTAAAATTCGTGAGAACAAAGTATTTCTTGTACAAAGATCGACTGTATGGGCATTCACCGGATATCTCACCTTCCAAAAGAAGGATGAATCCAGAGGCTACCGAGCCCCGATTACAGACTCTGCCTGAAGAAAAAAAAATGGACACTTTATGAATAATAGATCCAATGACAACTTCGCTTTGATATCCTGTAGAAATCTCTTCTACAAATCAACCAGCTCTGATACCATGTAGAAATTTTGAATAATATGACACTTATTCACAGAGATTATCCTGATTATACACTAATTGTGGAATACATGCATAATACATAACCTCGTCTATGTTGATCATCAATTTAGCAGTATTAAGAAACATTCACATGTGCACATTGAAGCATCAATCACACATATCACCACAGTATGTACCTGGGGAAAGCATAAAGTTGAAAACCCCTAACTATCTATATATTATATTGATTGAGAACATGTAACAATACATAGTACAATACTCCTCGCAAGTACTCAGTACTATCTCCACCTGTTACACACAAACTAGCTCAGATCTGAATCAATCACAGGCTCAAATCTCCTCCCGCTGCTTGCCTGCCTCCACTGCGCAATCCTGCATGAGAATATTGATGAATGAATGATCCAAATTTGTATTTCCCTTGGGTTATACCACGCAATCCTCATTGGCAACACTCAATCCATTGAGTTGTGCAAATCTCATCGCACAACTATAGTCACAACTGATAGCTGTCTTGCCCTTTCACTCACCTCTAACACTTGTCTCCACTGAACTGTCCATGCACTGAGTTAACTAATGTATTCCTTAGTTGATTTATGAGTTAATAATTAGTGAATTAATTAATAACTAATTCACAGCACTCATCACTTAGTCTATTGATCACTTATACTAAATACAACTAGTTCAACTAAGTTAAACTGAACACAACTCCATCAACTCCTAATCCAACTCCACAGAACTCAATCACTAAAGTCCTAATTGAAGTCCTCCATGCAATAGCTCAAGTAACCCATAAGAAACACATATTTCCTTCTGGCAGCTACATGTGCCACATCCGTAGCTCAAACTGAAGTGCTCCAAGAGAATAAGATAATGTTGATAGTCCAAATATTATTAAGAGCTAATAATATTTGATTTTTCTAAATTTAGACTGACAATACCTCCGCTGTTGTCTAAAAATAAAAGTCTATCTATTTTTACCAACATGACCAATCATCCATAAACAGCATCCTGCAACTCATAGACCATGATCCATATGTCTAAAAATAGACTTTGCGCAAAAACTTGCCCAGGTGGCCCACTTAGTGAAGGCGACTTCTTTCCACTAAGATCCATCATCTTGTTGCATTTTCAACAATCGTAGGATGCAAAAAGATTTGATTTAGAATTAAAATGGATCTAGGGAAATTATATATAAATATGGAAAAATAATATTTACATGTTCAAAATTTTAATTGAAAAATGTAATTAAATAAAAATATTAAGATATCATCTAACCATGAAGAAAAATTTAATCCTTGTGGAACTATACTCATATTTTAAATTCTATTATATTTTTAATTAAAAAATTCATTTAGATAAAACAATTAAATTATTTTTTAAATTAAAATATTTTGAAATATAGGTTTTATATATATATAATTTGGATTATTTTCAAATTAAAAAATTAGAAGGAGTCTTGAAATATTATAAGAGAAAATTTAATATTTTAATAATGATTATTTAAGACCCCAATGATAGGAATATGATCACTAATCACCCTCTATTTAAAACTTGGCCTGATGCTGCATTATCTTCATGTGGTGGTTGATAATAAATAACACTAGCACCAACAAATTTTCTCCTATGTAATTTCTACTAAAAAAGACTCTTCCTTAATATAAATGAATTAGCGAAATCTCATTTCAAAAATTATAAAATGTTTATTAATATTTTTAATTAAAAAAGTAAAAATATTAAACATATATAAAAATATTACATAATATTTACATTATATATCTAAAATGAATATGTATATATAAAATATATATTATATTTGGAAATTTGAAACTCAACTACATAAACTAAAGCTCATTGAATCTTAAATCTTTCCATTAATTACATAATATTTGAAAACATATTTACACCAAACTTTGAATTTTAAAACCTTATTCTATTTCAAGTTTATAAGGATTATCTAGTTACTGAACTCACCCAACTGCAAACTAAGAAAACATCTCCGGATCTTCATATAAAATCAGATGGAAGCTGCAACATATGTATATGTATATTGGGAGAAAAGCAATATATGTACATCATGACTGTACATATGTTAGTTTTATATATATATATATATTTAATTGCATATAGAATGATTTACCTACTGAATTAAACCCAACAGTAAACTTATAAGAAAACATTTCCAGATCTTCATATAAAATCAGATAAAAGTGGCAACATATGTATATGTATACAGAAAGAGAAATAATATATATCCATCATGACTGTGCATATGTTATTTATTTATTTATAAAAATTATTTACTTACTAAACTAACCCAACTACAAACTCATAAGAAAACATCTCCTGATCTTCATATAAAATCAGATGGAAGCGGCAACATATGTATATGTATATTGGGAGAGAAACAATGTATGTACATCATGACTGTGCCTATATATATATTTACTGATTTGGTTCGAGGAGGACGACGACGTGCGAGGCTGCCAAAGTGAAAGATAAAAAAAAAAAAAAAGGGTAAACGGAAGCGTAGTCCAAGGTAAGTTCCGAGATAATTGATTGATTTATGTGCACGCATATTCACAGATTTCAAGGCGCAAAAGAGGTTTGTTATAGAAGCATATCCCGGACACCACACCGAAACGTTTATTCTATTATATTCATATAAAAAGCATAGGCATTTGTTTCTCTCCATCTACTCCTGCAACGGCACAGTAGTCGAGGCAGACTAAGTTTTAATGGATTGAAAAAACAAAAGGAAGGGCAGTGCGAATTTTACGTGGTGAACTTGCCGAATCCCACGGCGATATACACCCTTTTACCACCTGTCCGCATGCTGTCGTCGAATGGTTGCGGTTGCTGCTTCCTCGTCTCGGGCCATAAAAGCAGAAGGCACTCTATGATTCATAAGTATTTAATGCCACTGGAAAGGGTAGGGTAGGGTTAGGGTAACGGTAGGATGACTCTGACTTGAAAAGACGTTCCTCCAACTCTTTTTTCTTTTTCCATGTGTGGATTTTCTGTGATTTTGGTTTTGTGTGTGAGAGGAGGGCAGGCTGAGGTTGGGGCTATGCTCTCCACTTTGTACGGTGGCAGCTGGGAAGAGGAACAAGGGAGGTAGGGAGGAGAATACCTTGTCAGGTGTGGTGGGGCCCTTCAAGATGGGGCAGCCTTCCCAACGCAATGCATAAATCCGGTGGAACCGTAGCGGTTTTTAAGGCGAGTGCGTGCTACTAACGGAGTCCAGTGAGGATGGAGTTCTTTGACCTTTGGTCCTTCCCATGGCTCTGCATTCATGTAGAATAAGGGTGCACGGTCTTTTCCCCTGCCATTCTGCTCATGATTCCACTGTGTATCGTATCGTTAGGATTTTGCGAAGAAGCGCCCTTCGTTTCCGGTCCCTTGAGAGCTCTCCTTCCGATTCTGGCGCCTACTCACTGCAAATTCAAGACCCCTCTCTTCAGTCAGTCTAGGTACGCGTTCATCGAAGCCACACAACAAACATAAAAGGGCTTTTTGGATCTTGCTGATTTTTTTGGGTTTTAGGTTGCAATGCATTGATTGCTTTTTTCTTCAGTACTGCTGGCTGTTTTTGTTCATTTTTGCATCCTGATGGGCTCAGGAAATAGGTGCTATCACGAGATTTAGGAATTTTGAAAGAAAATGGGGTCGACGAGCAATTGGCTTGCATTTTCTCTGTCGCCTCATCTGAATGTGGATATGCCAGACTCGACACAGCCACGGTCGACCTCTGCTGCTTCTAATCATCGTCGTCATCATAATGATTTCAGCAATGGAACTGTTCATGATTGTTATGAGCTTCATCCTACAGACACTATGCAGATGCCTTTGAGGCCTGATGGCTCGCTTTGTATACTGGAGGCACTCGACCGCACGCAGAATAATCGAGGTATAGCCCTTCATCTATGGGGAATATATATTTACTTCATTTCAAACCAACTAAGCACATTATATGCTTTCTCTATGTCTCGAGGGAAATAAAGCCTAAAATGGCTAACAAATGCTCTCCAGCCCTTCTTGCTCACAGCCTAGATCAGATTCCATAGCGGGCTTCTGTTTGTTTTTTCTTTTTTTTTTCCTATTTGCCATTAGGTCTGAGACCTTTGGTTTTTCACTTAGTCCTGCTAATCCTGAAAGCTTGGAACATTTTCTGTTAGATTTTCTGTATGTAGCACATAGACGGCTGTGTCCTGTGCTATACTTATTATGGGCATTATGCAGCCCTATGGGTTCTTGACGTACCGAGAATCTTCCTTCCCTAAATTCCCGAACAACAAAGTCAAATCAGTTTGGAATACAGATAGCCACATTTTATCCCGCGACCCACAAGCCAAGTGGATCCATTCTACACGGTCGAAAGCAATTTGAATTATGGCCTCCCCACAAATTTCATTCTTGCCCTATCAGATCCAACGGTATATATTCTGCATATATCGCAATCAATGCAGCGCGCCAGGGTGCCTATTCATTGTTTTTAAAGTTATACTCGGCTTTGGCTGAGCATGCCATTTCATGGAAGTCTGAGTCTTCACATTTGTGTGATAAAGCAAAGTAAAAGGTATAAGCTTCCTTGCATGTGGTGCTACTAGCTCAAAATTTTATCGCATGGTTCTAATTTGCTTCCTGGTTATTTATTAGATTGGCGACTGAAAAGTCTGGGAAACCTTCATGGATGCATGGATTCGGAATCAGATGTGCAATCAGAGCAGATGATGAAGTCGGACCTGTCGATACTAGCCGGGGGCGGGGGTAGCAGTGAGCAGATGTCTGCATCCATTGGGCGGCACAACAACGTGGAGCAGCAAGAAGGGCCAAAGCTGGAGGATTTTCTTGGTGGCGCTTCTCTGGGAGGACACTATAACGACGCGAGAACCGATTCAATCTACAGAAACGCGGACGCCTTCGATGACAAGATGATGGTGTCAGGGTTGCGGGATGTTGTGCCAAATTGCTTGAACGCTTTCGATGTCACCGACTCTGAATTATCGTCGGGCTCCAAGAAAACTGATCAGAACCAGGATCCTGCAGCGAGGAATATGAACCCAATCCAGAACACCCTCGTACAGGATTCATATGATGAAAACTCGAACGATCAATATATGTTCCAGGATTGCAGCCTCCAGCTTCCTCAGAATTCCGGGGCAAACAACATGATTGGTTTGTCGATGATCAAGACATGGCTGAGGAGCCAACCATGCCCAGAAAACAAGATGAATGCGGCTCCCAATTCAACTACCCCGACCTCAGCTAAAGATCAGTCCCTTGGCAACCTAACAAATTTACAATCTTTATCTCTCTCCATGAGCCCGGGCTCTCAGTCCAGCTCACCGTTGGCTCTTCCTGCGCAATACCAGAATACAAACGCTGACAGCCATTCCTCCGAAAGTAAGAAACGCTCTTTAGATCAGAAGCAAGGCATTGTTGTAGAAGCTACCCCAAGAAAATCCATTGATACGTTTGGCCAGCGCACTTCAATCTATCGCGGTGTCACCAGGTACAATGCTTCTTCCGCCTCATTCTAGGATTACTTCAACATACCTATATTCATGTCCTTTTATCTCTATTTTGCATGGTCGTGGGGGAGAACGGTTGTAAATGTCGATAAATATGCAATGCTGCAGACATAGATGGACTGGAAGGTACGAGGCTCATCTGTGGGACAATAGTTGCAGGAGAGAGGGACAGACTCGTAAGGGTAGACAAGGTGAGCTTTGTAATATGTTAAAAATATCTTCTCACATTTTGGTTTCATGGCTATTTGTGTTACGCTGCATTTTAGTTCGCCATAGTTTGCATTTTATGATGTCCAAGAATACAAAATCATACAAAACTAAGTAATTAAGCTTTTGTGTGGCTGTTTCACGTGCATGGAAAATGCTGATCGGTTTGAACATTCTTCAGTCTATTTAGGTAAGAGCATTGCTCTTTCATGGTTTATTAAAAGCTCAGTTTGATTAATTTCATGATACAGAAGGTATACTTGTATGCTCATCAAGATCTACAAGATTCAGTGCTTTTAAATGATAACTTGTTTTAGATTCTGACTAAATAGATATTTTCACTTGTGTTAGAATTTGGCATTGTACCTTATAAAATTCAGTCATTTTAGCTGGCTTACTTCCAGTTTAGATCATTTTGGTTAGACCAGCCGAAAACAATGCCGTTATTATTCTTTAGCTGAAAGTATTCATGTCTTATATGATATCTCAAGCGAGTGGACAAGTGTGGACTGAATACGTGAATACGTGCTTGTCTGACGTGCAAGAGAAGTTAGTTTGCGGTATGAAAGTGCAAAAAAAAATAAAAAATGTAACCAGCTATCTGACGGGAACATGATTTTAAACATTACAGGTGGATATGACAAAGAAGAGAAGGCAGCTAGGGCTTATGATCTTGCGGCTCTGAAATACTGGGGTCCAACAACTACCACAAATTTTCCGGTGTGAATCAATATATTTTCTTCATTTCATTCCGTACATGGAAATTGTATAAATCCGAAGAACCTCTTAATGTCTTAGTCCCCCACTTAAAACTCAATGCATGCATTCTTTGTTCCTTGCAACATATTTTTTAGGATACCAGCCTGAAATAAAAGGCTTACGTTCTTTTGACAGATTAGCAATTATGAAAAAGAGCTAGAGGAAATGAAACATATGACAAGGCAGGAATACGTTGCATCTCTCAGAAGGTATAATAGTTTTATTACTAGTTAACGTATTGTAATTCTGTTATATATTTGAAAATAATACCCTATTGACTCACCTTACTCTTGGATATTTGTACAGGAAAAGCAGCGGATTCTCTAGAGGAGCATCAATTTACCGTGGAGTAACAAGGTTAGGCTTCCCATGTTTCTGAATTTCTGTCAAATGTGTTTTGGTAGATTAAGATCTGCAGTATATCATTATAAGGTTTACAAGGATAAAAGAACTAAAAGCGAAGAATAAATCTGGGACTAACAACCAAGTGAGAAGATTGGTCAAGAGGATCTACTACTCATGAATAAGTTGCCATTTTATGTTTTTCTACCCATCATTTGTGGAATTTAGACATCTAGAGCAGAGTATAGAATAATAACTTCAATCAGAAAACATAGAACATTAGCAGGGTTCAACATAAACTAGCTTTTGAAACCCTTCTTACCCAAAACTTATAAAAGCTCCACATACTAATATTCTCTTATCGTCCTTCAAAAGTCCTGCTAGGTTAATTGAATCTTAAATTAATAAATATTATATTTATCATGTGAAGGACCTGGAGGCCTTGAATCCAGTGACAATTCAAGGCTTTCATTCCGCTGGAGCTAGAAAACCAACAGTGGCCGTTCAAACTGTTGTGATGACTTTGTAGTTTCTGCAAGTGGTTGAAAATTGAACTGGGTGAATTGACATGTTTTATAAGAAACACTTTAAAAACAATGAAGTGGATAAGGTTGCCTTTCGACTCTTCAGTCCTTGGGTCAGAGGAAAAAATTGGAGCACATTTCATGGTGGCTTTCACAATGGTAATATGAATTCCAGAGCCAGGTTACTGACTTTACGGCAATAGGAAAGTTAATAAATGTGTCCATATAAGCACATTTTTGTGATGACTTTGTAGTTTCTGCAAGTGGTTGAAAATTGAACTGGGTGAATTGACATGTTTTATAAGAAACACTTTAAAAACAATGAAGTGGATAAGGTTGCCTTTCGACTCTTCAGTTCCTTGGGTCAGAGGAAAAAATTGGAGCACATTTCATGGTGTCTTTCGCAATGGTAATAGGAATTCCAGAGCCAGGTTACTGACTTTACGGCAATAGGAAAGTTAATAAATGTGTCCATATAAGCACATCTAAGTAGAGGACGGCCCGTAGATAGAAGAAATAGTAGTTTTAGATACTTCTTCCATAATACCACCACAGGAATGGAATTAGAATTTAGAAATAGATTGTTGTAAAGCTGTTGAGAAAGCAGTGAAGAGGTTTGCCTTTACACCAAAACCCTGAAAAACATGTTCTCTTTGTTCATGGAGTTTATTTGTGAGAATTTTAATTTACATGAGCAATGCCTGGCTCGTGGCTTGACAGGATTAATTAGGGATTCAGACAATAAATCGTTCCTTGACCATTATATGTTCCATGCTTTAGCTGCAAAACAAATCGTTCCTTGACCATTATATGTTCCATGCTTTAGCTGCAAAACAAATCGTTCCTTGACCATTATATGTTCTATGGTTTAGCTGCAAAAGAAAGAAACCACATTCGACCTAAATAAGTTACTTAAAAAACCTGTTTTTATCTAACACTAAAAAGACACAGAGAGGGGAGAAAACGCGTTTTTTCTGACTTTACCGTCCATTAATGTTCAAAATGGATCCAATACCGGCAGTTATCTGAAACACCGCCTTGTGTCTGAAGGTGTGACTTCAGTCCGGAAGATCAGTTACCTACTTCAATATTTATTGTCCATTCTAGGTTGCTACTGTGATTTAAGGATGAAACATTTCATGCCAATACAAAGCAGACACGATCCCAAAACCTGAATCAAGATGTATCGAATCAAAAGATAATAAGAGGAAAGCAATGGCATTCTTTCTGATGATGTATTTTTGCTTTCCGAAGGACAAAACAACAAATGATACAGTATTCAAATACACATTAGAATTATTAGCCGAAGTTAAATTTGCTGCACAAATTGCATCAACTATGTGAACTGGTGCACATTTTGTGACGTTTCTAACCCTTCTAATCCCTTGGTAAATTGTTCACCCTCTAGGATAATGAGAGTAACTTGTTTTTTCTTTCACCTGAACATTTTCTTGAGGTTACATTATATATTATATGCACCTACTATTGAAGCTCATTATTAGTCGTTAAGGCTTTTAGTGCTCATAATCGATTTGTTTTGAACACGTACCAGACATCACCAACATGGAAGATGGCAAGCTCGAATAGGAAGAGTTGCTGGGAACAAAGATCTGTATCTGGGAACGTTCAGTAAGTACTTCAATCCTGTTTATATAAAACCCAGACTTATGCTTATGGTTTTAAATGGTTAATAAAAGTGTTCTGAGATTCGTCAATGGTTAGTGAAATAATTAAAAACCCTTTTAACGAATTTGACTTAATTTCATAGGTTCACAGGAAGAGGCAGCAGAAGCCTATGATATCGCTGCCATCAAATTCAGAGGTCTCAATGCTGTGACAAACTTTGACATGAGCAGATACGACGTGAATAGCATACTTGAAAGCAGCACATTACCCATTGGGGGAGCTGCTGCAAAGCGCATCAAGGAAGCGGAGCCATCTGATCCAAGTGTAGATGGTCGTCGTACGGATGACGAAATAAGCAGCGCAGTCAGTTCACAGATAGCAGACACCTTAACCAGTTACGGCACCGCTGCTTATCCAAATGGGCACGCAGGATGGCCGATAATTGCATTTCCGCAGCAAACAAATCCACATCCAGCAGCTTTATACAATCACCAAAGGGCTGCAGCTGGATGGTGCAAACAGGAACATAATAGTATTCAGAATCATGACCTCCAACTGCACTTTCAATCCAGCACTCAGAATTTTCTCCAACCAGCAATGATGACATCAAATGCTAATACTGTTTTGCATAATCTCATGAACTTGGAATCTTCTGCTCAGCTTGATGGAACTACCACTAACTCTAATTCAGGCCTCTACAGTAACATTTCAGGCAACTTGGCAGGCAACTGCCTGCAAATGACCAATTCAACTATTCCATCTGGGATAGCAGTATCTGACAGTGCTAGAGCTCCTTTCAGTGCTGAAAATGATGGCAGTAGCACAAAAAATTCTGGTTATAACGATAACATGCTATCTAATTCAGACCCTTTTGCAAGGGGCCTATATTACTTATCACAGCATTCGCCCGGCCTTGTCAAAGCCAACTACGAAAATGCAACGTATAACAATTGGATGACACCAGCTGTTCAGACTTTAGCACCAAGGCCTAATCTGACAGTTTGTCATGCTCCCATTTTCACTGTATGGAACGACACATAAGCAATATAGGCTAGTATCGCAGGACCAGTCCTTGCTTAATGGATTAAAGGACTGGATAACATTCCAAGGAATAAAAGTTGAGCTGATCTTACTGGAATTGTGAATCGAACCTTGTAACCTATTCTTCGCAAACAGGCAATATAATGTACACCTTAGCTCCTACTATGCTCACATTTTTGAAAGGACCGAAGGCATTGTTCCTATTGGGTTTTTGTAGTTCGGCAGCTAGCTACTTTTAAGCCTTTCAGGCTTCATTTTGAAAGGAACGAAATGTTGAAATCATTGCCTATACAAGGCACACTAACTATTACTATTTGATTAGACTGGCTTGGCCAGCAATGTGATCAAGGCATCTCATTGTAAAAACACACAGCAGTTTTTCTGGATCATTACTTGGCATTGCATACTAACTCGATTTTCTTGTGTAAAAATATCCTCAGAAGTTTCTTTTTTGGGATCGCTCAATATTAGATCTTACAAGTTGATTATAACGAAAATAAATTAGAGTTCTTTCTTTTTGATTGTCGAGTGCTTGGCTTTCATTGCATTTTTTCAGGTTCCATTGCAATTTCAAGGAATTCATAGATAAAAGAGCATGGCTGACGTATTGCAGCAATGTTTGCAATTCCATGCATTCTATATTTAAGGAAGATATGACACTGAAGCAGAATAATGAACAAAACGTTACCATAACGTGTATCATTTGATGCTTATATTATCACCCTGTGACATCGGGTCGCATGTTCAACCCTATTCAAAACTGTAAAAGCACGGCCTACCGAATGCTATCAGTGAAAGCATCAGCTTCCATGGCGAAAACCAATACATAAAATCAACGAGGATTCGTTTGAAATTAAATGGATATAGACGTGTGCTCGGGTTGGTTCGAGGTCATACGACAGCGTGCCGTGTGAAATTTGTGAAGCATCGGGAATAGCTAACCTAAGAGAAAATTCGAAATCACCCATGATCGGATCGAGAAAACCGACGATGCATTTATTCATTAAACTCCAAATAACCTAAGAGCAAATTTCGAAATCACCCATGATCGGATCGAGAAAACCAAAAATGCATTAATTCATTAAACTCCAAAAGAAACACCCATGATCGGATCGAGAAAACTAACTCCAAAAAATCACGCATGATCAGATCGAGAAAACCAACGATGCATTAATTCATTAAACTCCAGAACATCTAATAGTTCGACAACGCCTTAATTCATTCCCCCTTTCCTTATATTATTCAATTATTTATTTTCACCGCCAGATGAGAAAATGAACGAGAACGACCCATTCATTCATTCGATCCGCGCGCGTTGTTAATTAAAGAATTTTTCATTACATTATTTAAATTTTACGAGCCCCCATTAATTCATTCCCTCAATTATTTATTTTCACTGCCAGATGAGAAAATGAACGAGAACGACCCATTCATTCATTCATTCAATCCGCGTTGTTAATTAAAGGATCTCTCATTGCATTATTTAAATTTTACGACCAACCCATTAATTCATTCCCTCGAGAACTAGCGAATGTTATACTCTATTCAAATCTTCACTTGAAAATGAATGCGTTCCTCAAGACTCTACTATTATAGCTAACGTACGTGATACGATAATAAAGGAAATAACAAGTCTATATTTCGCTAAATCCCGAACCCGAAAAGCATGCTGCTGCTTCTTCGGCGACTGCCCGAAACATAACATCAGAGCCGAAAGTAGCATACAAATTTACGTCCACGGCGACTGCCCGAACCATAACTTCTGCATCAATAATTATGAAGAGCGTCAGACTTTATTACCCCAAAAAATAATTCGCGGAAACCGCAGACATTAAAATATTGAGGTAGAGGATATACATTGAACTACATCAGGGCGGACAAATTATAATACTAATATAGTTCAACGCCATTTCGCATGGGGTATCATGTGAAGGCAACATGGTCTGCTCTGCGGCGAAGGTTTATTCCCTTAGCTCGTAGTGACACTATTATTGTCTGGGGTCCTCGATTTGCAATTATACTCGAAAATTACATTACACAGACTCTCTCCCCTTTTGCTCCGGCAATTTCATGGAATTCGTCGATGAAAGATTTAGGATTTTAATGGAATAGAAAATTTGAAATCTTAATCGTAGATAGATTTTTAAAATTCCACCTTTACCGGCAGCCCCAACATTTTGATTTATGTAATCTCAAGTTTGCAAATGGATTTTTAATGCAGAATCTGAAAATGTAACAACTTACATCGGCGTTAAATACACTGCTGCTGCTGCTTCTGCTGAATGCAGAGTGATCGTAATCTGTGGCAGCTATGAATAGCTGAGAATCCCATTCTGAATTCCGTTAAAATTTCTCATAAATAGAAAGGTATCTTGGGTGATTAGAAGTCAAAAGTTCTTGGTTTGGCGCGTTGAATCCAGGTCATATGGGTACGGTCATTGTCAAATCACATTCAATAAGGACAGTCTCTCGCCGTCCTATCAAAGAGTACGACAAGACATGAGCGTCTGACAGGCTGGGCAACACCGTGCACGGATCCAATCTATGTGGGCTGCTGTTGAGGGCTGTCACATCATCACCATCCCTCATCAAATGATGAGCGCCTTCGCACAATCCTACTGCGGCTACGTGGGCCCCGCCGAGATCATGACCCGAATCTGCCCTCCTGCTGACTGGTTCGTCTGGCTATCTACGTGTTGTTTCCCCAGTCTCTTCGCTATCCGAATGCCACGCACGCACCACACCCAGCCTAAGTAAATATTTCCTAATCCCAGTATAATATTATCTCTGGACCCAACCCTTATGATATTCCTTTTCTTGACTAGGGCCTACTCCTGGTATCTTGGGGAGACAATAAGCATATCTTCTCCATGGCAAGTACGTCCTAAGCCTGCTTTAGAAATGTTTAAAAACTGACAAATTGTCATGGGGTCCCAACTCTCCATTTCAATTCCCCACGCCGATTATCCTTATCAACTTTGTCATCTGCTCACATAATCTAAAGCTGCAGCTTTTTATGTAAAAGCAGCATAAAGAGGTTGGTAGGTATATGTCACGGTTTAGAATCATTTTCTCATGCCTACTAAATCCATTCTGTCAGACCATAATACTAAATTTCATCTTTCTCTTATACGGCGGCAGAAGGACATTACTAAGTCGCAAACATTTTGTTCTCTCTCGGGGTATTCTTTTGACATTTGATCAAAAGCTGAGAAAATTATT
This sequence comes from Pinus taeda, assembly GCA_000404065.3. Classification (NCBI taxonomy): domain Eukaryota; kingdom Viridiplantae; phylum Streptophyta; class Pinopsida; order Pinales; family Pinaceae; genus Pinus; species Pinus taeda. The sequence goes on along the minus strand of APFE030558210.1, from coordinate 35,362 downwards.
ATACGAACCGAATTCTAAAATATTCTAGGAATACTGTTTCTAGCTTTAAATTAGAGAACACTACATTCTCACTAGAAATTAAACATGTCACTAATTTCAGATGAAAAAGGCAAAAATCACCTCGGTAGACTGTGTCCATCACTTTAAAATTAGAATAAATACACAAGCAGACAGGGAGAAAACGTGAGACAAAGCTCACACAATCTTCATTAAATCATTTGCTCAATTAAATCACACTTATATAGGAAACTCATAACTAATTCTGGCAACCAATTCCTAACCACTCACAACTAATTTTGGCAACCAATTCCTAACTAATTCTGTTCAATAACTAATTCTATTTCTGCATTATTCTCACATCCTCCCTTAATGGAGAAATGGATTTTCTACAACACCTAACTGACTTCTAAAAACTTCAAATTTGATTTTACCAAGGGGCTTAATAAATATATCAGCCACATTATCCTTGGTGTTACAAAATATCAATCCAATTTCATTTGACTCAATTTTCTCACGTATAAAGTGGTACTGTAACTCAACATGTTTTGTTCTAGCATGGTAAACTGGATTATGTGCTAATTTGATAGCACTCTGATTATCACAATTGATACATGTTGCACCA
>APFE030558210.1:14906-34261 GCA_000404065.3 Pinus taeda | reverse complement strand
TAGTTTATGGGAACTTGGATCAAACAATTTATAGGCTTTCTGATCCGTACAATATCCAATGAAAATACACTTGATGGACTTGGCATCAAGTTTTCTTCTGTTAGCCTTAGGAATATGAGCAAAAGCAGTACATCTAAAGACTTTGAAATGACTCACATCAGGTTTATAACCATAAAGAACCTCAAAAGGAGTTTGAAAAACTAATTGCTTAGTGGGACATCGATTCTTCAGATAAACAGCAGTGTTAATGGCTTCTGACCAGAAACCATTAGAAATGTTCTTACCTTGCAGCATACTACGAGCAGATTCCACCAAGGTTCTATTCCATCGCTCAGCAACACCATTTTGCTGAGGGGAATGAGGCACTGTGAACTGTTGTTGAATTCCATTAGATTTACAATAGGTGTTAAATGCTTTTGATTTATATTCACCCCCTTGATCAGATCTGAGTATTTTAATGCACTTTCCTGTTTGTTTTTCAACCATATTTCTAAACTCTTTAAAATACTCAAATATGTCACTTTTCCTTCTAATGAAATAGACCCAGGTATACCTAGATCTATCATCAATAAAAATAACAAAGTATGAAGCACCACAAAGAGACCTAGTTTGCATAGGTCCACATACATCAGTGTGAATTAATTCAAGTATATCATACTTTCGTTTCTCAGTATGAACAGGAAACTCTTCTCTATGCTGCTTACCAAGTGCACAAGCTTCACATGGTAAATGTTCACACTTCATCACAGGAAGACCTTCAACCATTGATTTCCTTTGTAACAACGATAAATCATTGTAATTTAGGTGCCCATACCTGTGATGCCATAATTCTGCTGTCGATGTCTCTTGGGATGTCAGTGCAACATGGCGCTTGACTGTCACATCCAATTTGTATAATCCTCCAACCCTGGTACCTGTAGAAACAACCCTGTAGTGGTCCTGAACATCTTTCACTATACACCCCAATTTACCAAATTCTACTTTTAAATGATTATCAGTGATGGTGGAAACAGATAACAAATTCTTTTTGAGAGCAGGTACATACATCACATTATGAATCTGTCGCATTTGTCCATTAGGTAAGTACACATTTACTATGCCATAGCCTTGAACTTTAAGTGACCTATCATCTCCTAGGTAAATGTGTGTACCATCAGATTTCTCATAATATTTATCATACCATTCTTTATTACAAGTCATGTGTGCCGATGCACCAGAATCTATAAACCAAGCATTCTCATCATCAGTTTCAGCAGACAATGCAACATCAGAAAGAAATAACTTAAGATTTTTAAAACCATCATTCACTGAGGTGTCTCTGTTTATGTAATTTCCATTATGCTTGTTATGTCTTTGATTTGATTCATTATTCTTTCTCCTATAGCAATCTTTAGCCAGATGTCCAGGTTTTCCACAATAATCACATTCAATGTTCCTTTTAACATAAGAATCAGGAGGTGCCATACCTTTCTGCTTTGCTTGAAAACAGCCTCTGTTTCTGTCCCATGGTCTCCCTCGGAATGGTCTTTTGCCTCGTGCAGTCAAAGCCAAATCAGAACCATTTGACTCCAAGTCAAAATTTTTCATGCGCTCTTCTTCTTGAAGAAGAATTCCAGCCAATTCTTCAAATGTAGGAGGTGTCGGTCTTGCTGAGAGAGCTGAAATAAAGACTTTGTAGTCGGGGACTAACCCGTTTAAAGCAACAGTTACCAAATATGTACTAGAAACCTTTTCACCAATATCACCAAGCTTATCACTAAAGTCTTTAATTCAGGAAACAAAGTTGCTAATGCTTTCATTGGCATCCATTTTGATAGATAGCAGCTTTGTTTTTAAAAATAAAATACGGTTTGCATTAGTAGTCTCATACAAACCTTTAAGAGTGTCCCATGTTGCCTTTGAAGTTTCACAGTCTCGAATGTGAGCAATAATATTGTCCTTCACTGACATGCGTAGCAGCACCCTTGCTTTCATTTCACGCTTCTCCCAATCTTGAGTGGCATTAGGAGGTTGAGGCTTGATCTCGTCACCTTTGACAATCGGCCAGAGATTGTATGCCTCCAGTACGGTTGTGATCTTAAATTTCCAATTGACATAATTTTCTCCATCAAGTTTTGTAGACTCATTTAAATACGAATCTACAAGGGGATTAGCCATTTCTCCACCAATGACCAAATTCAAAAAAAAAAATGCAAGCTTCTTAAGGTTGGAAAACTGGTTAATAAATAAAACTCTGCAAAAATAATACTGCAGGCCTCACTGCCTGAGAAATGCAACACTACAAATTACAATCCCCTTTAATAATATGCTGCCACCGTTTTAAAAAAAAAAAACCGATAATACGCTGCCAACTGATAATACGCTGCCACAACAAAAAACCGTTTTCTAATATGCTGCCACTGTTTTGGAAAACTCGATTCCATCACAGGTTAATAAAACTCTGCGTATTTAGTACAGATAGCGAAGGACTCAGGACCGATTGCTCTAATGCGGAAATTTACAAAAATTGCATACCCGAAATCATAAACTGAATGCTAAAATCCTTAATCTGGCCTCGCAGCAGGTGTATTTGAAGTTCAGAGAATCGAAAGATCAATCACATGGACAAAGAGACATAAACAAATAAAATGAGAAGCAGTACCATCGCTACGATGTAGACGTGGAGCCGTTAATAATCTCGTCATTCTCCTCTGTGCTTTCTCGCCGATCCAGCGCACACTCTAATGGCAGTCACTCACTGCCTGCGAAGAGGAGAGAGGCGCAGTTCATGGCTCTGATACCAAATTAGAATAAATACATAGGCAGATAGGCAGAAAACGTGAGACAAAGCTCACACAATCTTCATTAAATCATTTGCTCAATTAAATCACACTTATATAGGAAACTCATAACTAATTCTGGCAACCAATTCCTAACCACTCACAACTAATTCTGGCAACCAATTCCTAACCACTCACAACTAATTCTGGAAACCAATTCCTAACTAATTCTGTTCAATAACTAATTCTATTTCTGCATTATTCTCACATTTAAATGTAAATGATATGATATGGAGGGGGTTTTCTGGAAGCGTGTATCTACAAATCAACAACGGCTCGCTCTTGTTTCAGAGTTTTAGTCATGCAATGGAATGTTGAATCTCTGGTGTTTTGATCATATCATGGATTTTTTATCGCTCTGTACAATAGTTTTTATTGTAGATTTTCAGCCTAAAAAAAATGTTATGGATTTTGATTAGTGTTCTTTTATCACCTCATGGAATTGATTTTGGCGCATAAGGATTTATGATCGAAACATACAACTTTGTTTTGTTGTTTTCATCCATCTTCTATCCATTGTTTTGTTGTTTTCATCCAACTTCTATCTTTTGTTTTGTCGTTTTCATCCAAGTTCTATATTTTTGTCAAGGTTCCTCCTATATTCCCTTCTACAAAATGGATAAACTTCTATTACAAAAATAATTTTGTTTTTCATTATAAAATGATTTTGAGCATTTCAAACTTGTTAGTATGTAATTATATTTCTCCGTTTCGTGTAATATAGCTCTCAAATAATTTTTTCTATTTTAAATTAAATTTGTAAAAAGGTATGATTTGCAATTTGTTTTAAGAAATATGTTACAATTTGTTCAATTTCTTTTTATAGGATTCCAAAATATGATAGAATAGTAAAGTAATGCAAAAAAATTATATTGCACAAGCAAAGATATACAATAATAACAAGCTAACTATAAATTTAGTTATAAAGCTTAAGTTCATAAACACATGAAAAAAGAAAAATAACATATGGATGAAAAGCATGGAGTGCTAAGACACTCCTTGTGATAGGTCACTAATAAAATCTCTAATGATCTTACTTACAAAAAAAAGAGCATGGAGTACTAAACATAAATATTTAAATTAAAGTATCTTACTAAGTCTAAAATTAGTGGAAGTAAGACATGTGCTAAGTAAGACATATGCAGAGTTAAAAACTATGTCGATGCAAGGTAAACTCCAATCTAAAATTTGTGAAAGCAAGCATGTGCAAAAGGAAGGCATATGTAGAGTTAAAAACTATGTGACTGCAATGTAAAATCTATGCGAAAGGAAAGTATGTGTGGAGGTAAAACAATTGCCAAGGTAAAAGGGCAAGTATATTCGATGCGAAAATAAAGTATGTGTGGAGGTAAAGCATTTGTGGAGGTAAAAGGGTAAGTATTATTTGAGTATAGTATGTGTAGAGGTAAAACATTTGCAGAGGTAAAGGGTAAGTATTGTATTATTTGACTCTTTCTGTAATATATGAAGCATGAATAAGTAATATTTTATGTTTTATTTTACTTGATTTTGTCTCATACCTAATATATTTGGACAAGTTAAGACATATTATGTATATGGTAAGAATTAATAAATATGATAGTTATATGATTTCTCTAGTCGTAGAATTTCTTTTTGGGTAACCTGGAGAGAAATTGAGCTATTTGGATGCATGCAAGACAAATACATGGCCTAAAGTAATAAAATTGGTTTAAATTCACATTAATAAGTCCGCTTGCATGAAAAATCTTACTAGGTCTAAAATTGGTGGAAATAAGGCATTGATGGAGTTAAACACTTCGCAGAAGCAAGACATGTGCGAAGCTAAAGTTTGCGTGGAAGTAAAATATGTGTGGAGGTAAAGCATTTATAGAAGTAGAAGGGTAAGTATCAAATAAAATATGTGTGGAGGTAAAGCATTTATGGAAGTAGAAGGGTAAGTATCATTTGAATCCTTTCGTAATATTCCATTAACATGAAGAAGTCAAAATATTTTATGTTTTATTTTACTTGATTTAGTCTCACACTAATATATTGGGAGAAGTTAATGCATATTATGGATATGTTATGCGTAAGGCCAACATATAAATACCTCCGAAAATACTTTGATGGCACATTTGAACTACAAACTTTGATTTATATGTCTCATTTAAAATATATGAAAGGCAACTACCACACAAACATTCAAAATATAATGCAATTCATGTGTTAGTTTCTCTGGTGTAAATATATTAACTTAAGTGAGCAGAAACCATCCTTATTGAACCTTGTGCCATCAGATCATGGATAGCCCTTCTAGCAAGTGAACCGTTAATATAAAAATTCAAGGAAAACATTAACATTTAGTGAGAAGAACCACATACTTATTTGCAAAAACATATTCATGAAAAAGGAACCAACTATCCTTGTTTTTCATGATTAAATGGACCACTTCATAGGAACCACAATAGAATGCATGCAACATAAGTGTTAAGGTAAGGGATACCATTATCTCCAAATGGTATAAATGTGTTGAGGTAATGGGTACATATAGCTATATAGGTATTCAATTATATTGTTCTTATGGAGGAAATACCAAATTAATGTTTGAATGAAACACAACTACAAAAGATGAATGGCTAGTGAAAGAAACATTCACCATTCAAACATTCACTAACCTTAAGCCAAAAAGTATAAAATTAACATTAGATTCATAAAAAACAAATCAACAGAAATACAACCAATAATTATTTTTAAATGATATAACATATGGAGATACATAAGGAAAGTGAAAGTGGAATGTTTTGAAAATTAAACTTGTTCAAATTCTTAACAAAATCTGAAGAAAAAAAAATGTAGTTGCTTTCTTCTAATTTGTATGTATCATTTCTAGCATTCTATCATAAGTTGGTCATTGCTACAACAAATTCAAGTTATACAAAAGCATGATCTATCAAATCGTACTTATACATGCGCTCTTCCTTTATTCTACTATACCAACATAAGTGAAGCTCGATATCTTCTAGTCTATCCAAAAGGTCGATGTCGTTATGTTAATGAAACACCCTATTACTATCCTTTTTCGTTATTCTTTAAACCCTTCCAATATACCACATTCCACAAGGAACACCTTATTTTTTACTTCAAGGAACACCTTTTCTTCTAGTACATTCAGTGGGGGGAATTGAGTTGCTTTCAAACAACTCCCCATAATTTGATCCAATTCCAAATCCATTTGAAACCCTTTTGTGGAGCCTTCTCATCTCACCTTAAGTAGACCCCATTTCTCACTTTCATCAACCTACCTTTGGATAGTGTCGAATTTCCATTAAATTGAATAACCAAACATGATTTGAACATATCCTTACCATCAATATCCACCATTGTTTTAGACATTTTCTTACATTTTCATCAATGGAATCTAAAATTTCATCTAACTCATGCCATTTTCTTACATTTTCATCAATGGAATCTAAAATTTCATCTAACTCATGCCTCTACTCACTTTCCATTATTTACGATTCACTTCATTGTGTACCAATGAAGATGAATATTGGAATATAGAGTTGGAACAACTCAGTGGAGAATCATTGACTACTTCATACACAATTTGGAGAATTGGATAATTTTGATCCTCTGCCCATGGCTTAACCCATCAAGATGATTGAGTGTAATTTTTTGGTTGCATTCAAAGAGTTGATAAAAAAATTTTTGCATCCTTCAATCCAATCTTAAGGGCCTCTATAATTTTAATGTCTATGGATATTGAAGCATACCAAGACAACATGTCAATGTTATGTATGGTCCCTTGGTGCAATATATTCCAAATACTTTCTTGCTTCTTATGAGATTTATTAAAAAGAATCCCTTGAAGATTTGATTCTTCTTCATAACTAATTAATGGTTCCAATAGCATGAATCAAGTCAATGAAATCATATGTCGTCTCTGCTCCAACCATCCCACCAACTTTGCTAAAGAAGTCCTCACATGCATTTGACCTAGTTAAGGTGAAAAACATATGGCAAGGTAGAGTATCGATCTCAAAATATTCTCATCAACAAAACTGTAAAATGGAAAGACTTTTGACATCTTGATATGCCTCTCTACTAATGAAATTTATGTTTACATTAGTATGAAATTGTTTATGTACCTGACATAACCATAATGTGAAGAAATGATGAACTCGTGAAACATTTCACACTCTTTGCCAAAGACTCCAACTATGTGACATAAATATTTCAATGTAGTTATGAACAATCTAAACAAGTATTTGTAGCTAGTGTCCACTCTAACTTTCCACTTGGTTTACTTCTCAACTCTTTCAAACACCTCTGAACATGCCTTGAAGCAATGCGTTGTGAAAAACCCCAATTTTTTTGATCCATCCTCTCTATATATTCACCCTTAAGCTTGTGATCATCCACTTTAAAAGTGTGAAAACCATTCCGACGCGACTAAAACTTATGTACCCATTTCCTAAAACCAATTCTTGTCAACCTCTAAACAAAGGATTCACTAGATTTTTTTCCTTGTGGATGTAATCTTGGTAATGCAATCCTGTTACATTGCAAACATTGCACAACCTAGTTAGCCTCCACCCTTCCTAAGGAATTTGATATTGAATACCTAATGTTGAATAATAATCCTTCAACATAAATTGTCTTCTTTTGCTATCCCCATTCGACGAATGACCAACAATAGGTCCCAAATTGTTTGCCACATGTTTCTTCCACATATTCTACCTTTTCCCATTGTTGGTAAACAAAATTTGCATTGAACCTATTGCATGTTGAATGTACAATCACAACCAAATGAGGAAACTTTTCATGTAAACGGTTTTCAATAATAACACGTGCATAATGGACAATAAAGTTGCTCTTAAAATATTTTTTTATAATCTCATAGCCTACATCTCCCTCACCAACTCTCACTAAGAAATGTGATTGCCATTGATGTTATTCTTTTGTACCACAAAATTCTACAAATGTATCACTTTTCACTACCCACCTAACATATTTTTTCACAATGGTTTCATCTTCAGTAAGGCATACATGAATCAGATCGTCTATACCATGTTTGGATTTATAATAAGCACAAAAAATTTCAACTGCCTCAAAAATGTGCTCATGCTGACCTGAGATATATGCTAATGAATTTCTAACTTGCCTTAAAATTATAGATATTTAACTACCATCCAAATTCAAATTAATAGAGAAATGCAATCTAGGACCTTCCCATAAATTGATCATATCATAAAGGAATTTTGTAGATGTACTATAGATTCTCCCCGATTTTACATGCATCAAGTTATGAAAAATATCCTTGCCAATACCCAAACTGCATCTTTACCTTGTAATTTTCCTTGCTTATGTGCCTCACACACATCCTTGCAAAATCTAAAGACATCATTCCTTTCTATTGATTCAAACAACTTTCCCATTATGGATCTCATTCTAATAGAGAGCGTAGCGACTTTAGTCCTCTCCCACCAAAGAGCTCGCATTGTTGATCTATGGTTAGAATTTGTAACCCTTGCAAAAATTTTGAGTTCATTCTGAGTCAAATATACCATTCTTCTCCCTTTTCGTGTACCCTTTTCATGTCTTTTATTGGTGCACCTTAATTCATGATAAAATTATATCCCGAAGTCATTGCATTCAAGAATTATCCTACAAAAACTACATGTTAATGAATAAAATGGGATCCATGTTTCATAAACCATCTATAAATTAATATACATATATGTGCCATCAATAGGACATTCAATACCCTCATCACGTAGCATGATCTTGGTATGCTTCTCTATGGCTCATAATTTGCTACCCCTTTGATCATCCATTACGACCTTTGTTTCTAGTGTCTCCCCATTTCTATCTATATAAGAATACCAATACCCCCAACATTGTAGAAACATGGGAGATATTTGAGCATTAATAAGATGACAAAACAATAAAAAATAAGTAAATTTGAAATAGGATAAATAAAGTATTGTACAAATTCATATTCAAGTTTAGTTTCAATTGTTGTAATTAACACACCTAAAGTAGAAAGATTTGCACTTGTAGAACCCCTACGTAATACTGATGGTGATGATGGGACCAAGAACCTAGTTAAACTTTGTTGGGACTTATCATTGGTAGGCTTATTGGGTCTCCTGACCATGCCACTCCTTAACCCAATCTCCTCATGTGAAGCCTCATTTGTAGTGGTAGTGTGCTTCTTTGATTTCATGTGTTCATTTAGAGAACTAACAGTATTACCATCTATTGACACTAAACAAAACCATTTATTGCATTGTGTACATTCCACTCTCACTTTTTTCATGTCCTTATAGTCTTCAAGTGTTCCCTTTGTTGGAGAATGTAACTAGTTTTGGTCTTCATATTTTGTACTATTATGTGTTTTATGTAAAAAACACAAGGAAAAAAATATTATTTTTCTAGACAAGCATGTTCTTCATGCTTCTAGGTTTTTGAGTGAAAAGAGTAAAAGTCTTATTTGGACCTATTGTAAAGACAAAGGAAGAATGATTTTCTAAATACATAATTTTGGGTGAGAAACCCCTCTAGGTGCCAAGTTGGCCTACATGTCAAGTCAACCCTGCTCCAATGAATATGTTTATTTGCACCCCTGTCTAGACAATATAAATAGAGGGACTTGTTAGTATGAAATGTCTTGGAAGGTGTACGAAAAACACTTCACTTAAGTCGCTAGTGACAAGTGACCCTAACAAAAAATTGTGGCTGCTTACGCTTCAGATCTACAATAATAAAATGAGAAAAACCTACAATAAAAAGAGATATGTGATCCAAAATAGAAAACAACAATAAAAATCTAATGTAATAACCCAATATGGAAATACTTTTAAATGAATAATGATCTTTATTCATAACACCCGATGAAGGAGATCTACAAAAGAGACTGCAAATCTCCCTTCGTGGGATAGGTCCTTTGATGTGCTTGATGCTTCAATAATCAATTTTCTCTCTCAATATGTGAAAAAGCCAAAAGCAATGTGTAGAACCCAAGTGGGAGCTTGAATGCAAAAAGACAATAGTGGTAATGATGATAATGATCATGGTGAATAATGAATGGAAAACCTTGTTATTTATAACAAAGTATTGGGTTGATCTCGAAAATGGAGAATAATAAAATAATATTGACCAAATCAAGATCTAACCATTATGAATACATTATTATATTTTTTGGAGAGGGAAAATATATTCAAAATGGTCAAATATCTTTATTTAGAAATAATTAAAAAATAGGATGATTTATTAATTATTTTGTGAGGATTAAGAATGGTGTGAAATTGAAATAATTATTAATAGTGATTTAGCAATTATTTTAATAATAGAATTAAGGAATAATAAATAAATAGTGATTTATTTAGTTATTCCTAAGTGATTAAGTCAAATGTGACAAGGAATAAAATTTTTTTGTAAGCTTGGCAGGACTCTCTCATTTTCGAGTTTACATGTCCATTATTCACCCTGCTATGGGGAGGGTAGCACAAGATTCGAAGCCAAGATCTCCACTTTGGTGGGACTTCATTCCACGGGCATCGCCACTTCAGCTACCCTAGGCAGACAAATGTGACAATGAATAATTATTAAGTAATGATTTAATAATTATTTCTACAGAAAATTAAATAAATAATGATTTATTCAATTATTCTCATGGGGTTTTTAAAATTTTAATCAAAAATAATTTAATAAATATGGTTTACTAAATTATTGCCCATGGTGAAAGTGGTTTTACAATGTTAAAATTAATCCTACATGGTGTATTTCAATTTGCCTAGTTAGAAATGGATAGGTGATCATTTTTTAGTCATAATAGATTGCCTTGCAATGTATGAGTGTTAGGAGAAATTGTATGATCGAAATACATTGTAGGTTACATTTCCATGAGACACCAAAGTGGAGATAGAGAGAGAGAGAGATACCACTTAAGCAATGCAAGGAAGGACAAAAATGGAGGGGGCAAGACCTTCTAAACTGATATATGTCTCTTTTTATGTTGGTGTACATGATCTCAAATGAGGCAGGGGAGGCATACCCATACCCGCCGAGATAACTGAGTACAAAGAATAATGGTGAGCTCGACAATGTGGGACTGAGCTACAAAGTACATGATATATAATATGTTGACATCATTGAGCTAGAAAATAATACAATGAATCCCATATACATAAGGTGCCTTGAAAAACATAGGCCAAGGTTGTATACAATAACATCTCAGTACATGAGACATAATGCCCCTCAAGCTGACATAGTGAGGGGGGGGGGGTTGATCATAACTAAAGAAGCCCTATTAAACAAGAATGGGCTCTAAACATCTGAATGGATCAACTGAAGGAGACATGCATGTTGTGGGCACTATAAGCAAATGAACCAAGCCTATCAAATCAGTAAAACTACATCTGAGGCTGGATCAACATTTGTGTACATCCAAGAATGTGGGGACCTACCTAAAGGGCCACCCCATCATGAGGTCTGGAACATCTCACACACACCCGGGAATCACTGGTACAATCATCTTGATCACCATATCATGAAGTGCATGATTCTCAATCGTGAGATAATGATATGATGTTGAGCATGTGAGAAGCAACCAAGTCAAAGGGAAATGATAATTCCCTTGGCTTGATCCTAGGCATTGAAAAAAGATGAAGGCTAGAACCAAGGTACACCGCCCTCTAGTCCACACTTTTGGAATAAATGTGCTGAAGTCAACAGAAGAGGGTCTACTAGAGTTAAGGCAATGGGGAATCCTCAACAAAGGCATGAGGGATTGTAGTAAAGTGACCTATGGACTGACACCAGGGATGATGATTGAAGGAAACAAGATGAGTTGAATACTAACGACTTCCCTTGTAAGAGAATAATATGCATGGTTGACCTGCCAATGACTGACTTGATTCCTAAGGGGATGGTCAACTACTCAGACGGAGGCTTTTCATAGATGTAACAGTGCAGTTGGAGGCTAAATATGAGCATGATAGGATGAATGAAATACAAATATGTGTGTAACAATGTGACTAGACTCAAGGGGTCTTGGAACAGACTCCATAGATGCAAGGGTGACTCATATTGGATGCTCTAAACAAGGGTGACTCAATGATGTTGCCACATGGGGGAGGCCCGGAGGAGACCATAAAATCATGAGTAGATGATGGTTACTCATGATGAAAATAAACACGTGAGTCAACTAGTGAACAGGTAAACTGGTCCAAAGTAAAGTTGGCTCATATGAATAAATTTGATTTTAATCAGTGACTAAGTTAAACCTTGTGGAAAAAATTGATTCCACGATGAAGTATCAAATTGCCAAAAACAAAGAGAGTCCCATTATAAAATTTGGTGATAGATTTCCAACATCGCTGACAATTCGTTAAACCGAGCTATGGTTTGGTCATAAAAGGCGATGGAAAAACTAGGGTTTTTACTATAAAAGGGTTTCTTGCCCCCAAATCCAATTCATGCACATAGTGAATTGTTGGAGAATTTGGAGAGGAGGAGAAGGCCTTAAATACTGTGGAGATCATAGTGGACAAACCAACCGTCACAATTTGAATCAACAAATTTCAGGTCAGTCACCTTAATGCTTCTTGGAAGAATGGTTCTTAAGAATTATGGAAAGAAAATATCACGAGAATGAACTACTAGAGGAGGTCTAGAATCATCCCCTCCCACCAAGTCAATCTTGGGGACCGAGTGGTAAGTGTGGCATTACATAGAGTAAAATGTTTTAATATATTGTATCGCGCATCTACGATATGTGATGTGCATATGGCTTGTCGGAGAGGCCGATAGGGAAAAATATCGAAGGAAAGAGAGGAAAATTGACCATACCTAGATCTTTGGGGCCTAGGCCAAGACTTATCTTGAAAAAGGTGGCAAGGGGTTCAATCATGCCCCCAAGCATGTGATATTTCCCTTCAACATATGACGATGGAGGGACTTATCGGGTATGCAAAGGTGGGGATGATGTCCCTTAGTAGGATTTTGTGGAGCATTATGGTGTTCCAAGTGCTTAAATAAGGGATTCAAGCATTTGGTCCTACTGGAACACGTTCCTCCAAAAGGCGATGAGGATATGTAGGAGCATGTGTCTCATGGTTTTGTATGGATAAAGGTAGCATGTTATGGGTATAGCAGATGTATTTAGAGTAGTGGAATCCAAACACATTTTGATGATGTGGTTCACAATTTGCTTATGTTATGGATGTCTTCTTGTGGGAAGAACAGATAAAGGATGTAATAAGAGAAAGGAAATGGTGGATGACCAATCTCGTTTGTCACTACATATATGAATCAAAAGGATTTAATCTATGGGTTTGCATGCATGGTGACACTATACCAAAGGGTGGCTTCAAATATAATGAAATGATGCTCACCTAAACGACATAGTGGTTAAACAACAAAAATTTCTAAGGGACTGGGTTGTTTATGTAAGATGGAGGGATATTTAAGTGGATCATCCACATGGTGATTTGGAGTGATATGGGACTCTAGAATTTATTTGTCATGGGGAAGAGGAATGGTACTAGAATCAACACTACCAGATACACTAGGAGTGTTAGGGAGAATTTCTTCTCTTAGAATCTTGAAAATGGATACACACTTACCCAAACATTGAGAGGCAATGTAACAACCACAAGGTGGATGTGGTTTGAATGCATGGGTTTGAAATAAGGGGTTATTGAACCAATCGACCTCACCATGGGTGAAGTATTTGGACTCCACAACATATTGATCATGGGTTTGCTACAAAAGGAAGTACGCATGGTGGTGCATATCATCCCAAGGATAATAATGGGTGGTCATGGATTCCATGATGTATTCATCATAATGAAATATGGGAGGATGGGAGGAAGAGAGGCCACATGATGAAGAGGATCTACCTGAGGCATCTTCATGAGATACAAGGTTCACATATGCATCGTCAAGTTTAGGAGATAGGTGACTAGTATATGTGACATTTACTAATGTTGAGACCGAAGTGCTTGTTGAAGAAGGTTCAACAGAATCACAATAGGAGACGTCAAGGGAGTCATAATATATCAATCCCATGGATGATGATAGGTAGAGAATAGGAGTAGTATTATCTGTCATCTCAACATCAAGGGGAGGGATCATGATGGGTGGTTAAAGGACCTCCTTCTTTGGCATAGGAGTGGGAACAGAACTTGTAGGTAGAGGAGAGGTCGAATCACTACGAGCAACCTCTACTTTGTGAAGCACTTGAAGTGTATCAAAAAATTCTTTGAGGTAGGGATAGTGACGAGAATAATGGCCATAATTATCATACAAAGCAATAGGGTGATTCATGCATAAGGTTATGTTCTTCTTAGTTGACTCAGGTAAGGTGACATGGACCTCATGAATATTGGAGTCAAGGAATCTATTAGAGACCATATTTTAGATATGAGGGAGTTCAGGAAAACTATTGGTGGCATGACCAACAACATCACACAAAGCACATAGAGGAGTAGGATTTTGTAGTTTAGGAGGATTTGGAGTTGGTTGGGTGCCTTGTCTTTGGTTCCCTTTTTCTAGGCTTTTCCCCCCTCACTAGAGGATTTTTTGATGGGAGTAGGTTCCTCTTGAGGTTGCCGAGGAACTGAAGCAAAGGAAGGGGTAGTAAAAACGAGTTGAATACGGGTCAAAGTTGTGTAAGGTTTGAGATGATCAGGGGGGATTTGTAATAACCCCGGGTTAAAATCTCATGTAATAAAAGTTAATAAAGTTAAAATAAGACCAAGGGAAAGGGACACTTATTCCAAGCTGAATGTTGGGAAAATTATCCTAGTGGGCATCACTTGTGTTTTATGGATAAGGGGAATTGGAAAAGGAAATGACTAAGGATTTGGAATGGAAAATAAGCATTATTTGGAATTTTATTTATGAAAATAATGGAAATTAGGAGAAAAGGAAGGTGAAAGGTAACATGTTGCATGTGAGGAGGAAAATGAAGGAAAATAATGGAAAATTTAAGAAAATAGAGGCCTCAATAATAAAAAAGGCTTATGAGGATCAACTGGTACCTTTTTGTTAGTTTAGTTTTGGAATTAGCTCCAGAGAGGAGAAGAGCACTAAGAGGAGAAAGAAATTAAGAAAGAAAGGAAAGGAAAGGAAAAGAAAATAAGGATAAGGAAAGTAAAGGAAGGCAAGGACCAAGCAACTTCAGTTGGAGTACTTGCAAGTAACAGATTGCATGTGTGATTTCCTAGATGGTTTTGACATGCATGGTATCTTCATGTTGGTATATGGTTCTTTTGCTATCATTACCATGGATTTTGTCGGGATTCGATAGTGTATTTTAGCCTAGCCTTTCCATTCTTGTATATCCATGGTGTGATAGAAATGTTCTTAGTTCGAACTTTGGATTGCCGAATGGTTTTGGAATCTGGAGTGAGGTGGTCTCAAGAAAATTCCCAAAGGCCTAGGAATCACTTTAATGGTAATGGAGGGATACATGGTAAAGCCTGAGGGTGGAGATAGGAAAATCCCTCAAGAATGGTGAAAAATTTCTGAGCCATCCAAGCTTGGTTATATTTTGTGATCTTGACACTAGTTTAGGTTTGATCATGGTATGGAGAGGGTGGAGGTAGTTTAACCTTTGGATTCTCTTTGTTGTCTTTGGATTGATTTATCCCATGAGATCCCACATTCATGCTTAGAATATGGCACAGGGTGATTGGATGAAGAGAAATTTGGCTCAAATAATCTATGGTAATGTGGAATGTGGAAGTCCCAAACCCAGTAAGTATTTTCCCATGTTTAATAAAAGCTAAGTTTCTCTTGCTTTTGGTAAGGAAATGTAGTCGTTATTATGTGGCTTTCATGGTTGTTCCCTTATTTTTGTTTATCTAGTTATATGTTGGTTATAAGCATGGTTATATGACAATTCTTAGTCATGGCTCTATTCATGGTTTTACTTGTAACTCAATAAACAATGAATGTAAGATCTAATTGATGATATGACAACTAATGTGAGAAGGTAGAGACCCTTCTTATTAAACCTCAGTTAAAGTTCTGGTCCCTTATGTTCAAACTTGCATTCATGACCTGTAGGTTGCATATCTACCAAGTGTATGACAAAATGTCAATCTCGGTTGGGGGATGGTCAGGTCAACACTTGGTTCCAGTTTTGGTTTGTAAGCATTGTCTTTATGTATTTTATGATTTCTTAAAGTTTCATGGATTTTTGGGTAGAGGCCTAGCCCTAGCCCTTGAAAGTATCATTAAGTTTTGCAGTTTCTAGCACAACCCTTACACAAAAAGGCCACAATCACACCGATGAAGGCCTATGGGAGTGTAACACCCTCCTCCCACATCGATCCAAGTAACCAGCCAACCAGGGTAAACATGTGATGAGAATTTACTTTGATATGATTTGACCTCCTAAGTCATGTTAAGGAAGTGGAACCAATGGAAACACACCATACAGACCTTCCACATCGACAACAACACCCTCAGGAACCATCCCAGCCTCTCTGGTAACCACCCCCTGGGTCCCAGTGCATTTTTAGACCAATTAACCCTCAGACTCTCCCATGCTATGTGTATTCCAGTGTCCAGAGGGCTTTGGAGACTCCCACAACATGGCATGCTAGCGTCCAGGGACTATTTTTCTCAGTGTTGCGCCAAAATCCTCGAGATTTGTGCCACTTTTTCAGGCCCAGAGCCTAGGTCACTGCCCATAATTGAATGACATCTTCAGAATAGAAAAATAACAAGGGATTGATGATAAAAATTCAATTTCTTAAAAAATCCCTTGACTGGACCCCTATTAGCCATGATAGAAATTTCATTAAACATATCACAAATATGTAATCTACATGTGTAAACAATAGATCTAAGCATGGGGATATCATACTCATCTGAGAATCACTAAGAAGCATTGATGCCTCAACACATTAGTTGCAGTTCCATCCATTAGTCCATAGATAGATTGTTTATTTGTTTATAAGGAAAAACATGATGAGATCCATACAAAGCTAATACCATAATACATATTCATAACCAACATAATAACAACATAAATACCAAGGAAATAATAGCCATATGAACGACATATAAACCAATACAATACTCATAAAATAACAAGGAGAAATAATCTCATATTAATGATGCACAAGCCAACCAGTTGTGGGACTTCCACGAACCACCCAATTGTAGACATGGCAGAGCCAAAAATCTCTTCATCTAGTCACCCCCATGCCATATTCCAAGCATGAATGTGGGATCTCATAAAACATATCAATCCAAAACCATCCAGGGGTTCCAGAGGCCAACCACCTCAACCCATCAAATAGTGATTCCACCTCACAACTAGACATGACAAAACCATCATCAGATTGGTCTCTACCCAAGCCTTCTAGGGCTCCAAAACATTTGTTCCAACCAAGGCTCTAAGACTAGTAACTCAACCCACAACTTATACAGGGCTCCAAAGCTTTTGTCCAACCAAGGCTTTGAGACTAGTAACACAACCCACCGAGGGCTCTAGAGCTTTTTTCCAACCCAACCCAACCCAAGTTTTTATAGGGCTCGAGAGCATTTTTCCAACCAATGCTCCATGAACTAGTAACTCAACCCAAGCTAAAGGAAACAAGAGAACCAACCAAAGCAAAACAAATAAATAAACCCACAATCACCTATTGGGTTATGTTATATTCTTTCCACGTAGTTAACAGGGGGTTTGAGGGGTACCCATAACCCCACTTTATGGGGTCCAAAAATTTTGGTTTTGGAACCTATGTTAGGTTGGGGGGACCCACCTATGGTTTTGTGCATGATTTTCACACATGTTTTTTGGACGCGATGGTTTTCGGTCCATGGTATTGGATGCGATGGTTTTCGGTCCTTGGTATTGGATGCTTCAGCATGTATAAATATGTATTGTAACATTGAAAGGAACATAATGAAAAATCAAGCTGGTAGTCCTAGTTTTGGGATCCAGTGGGAAAATCTCTGTGTGTTTGTGTTTTATGTGTTATGATCTCGCATTGTTTATTTTTTTGTGTTTTAGAATTCGTATGCAGGTAATTTCTGTACGGGGTTAAAACCTACATTTGGTTTCAGAGCTGTTTTTGGCTTCAAGGGGATGCCTTTGTTGTTGAGGGGTTTCGCTTGGGATTGTGGTAGACCCTGTTCAGTGGGAGATCTGCGAGATCGATTCTGGTGGTGAAAGAAGATGGTGAGTGGTGGAAAGATAGAGATCGAGAAATTTAATGGTTAGAGTTTTGAGTTGTGGAAAATCAAGATGGAGGATCTGTTGGTAGATAAATATCAGTGGATTGCGGTAGATCCAAGTACTAAACCAACGGGAGTGACCAATGAAGAATGGAATAAGTTGGATTGAAAGGCAAAGAGCACAATACGATTGTGTGTCTTAGATTCAGTATTGCTGAATGTATCAGGGGAAGCTATGACAAAGGCTTTGTGGGACAAGTTAGGGACTTTGTACCAATCCAAGTCTCTAGTGAATAAATTGTTCCTATGGAAAAAGTTGTATAACCTGAGGATGAAAGATGAAGACTCAGTGACAGAGCATCTGAATGCATTTAATACTGTGGTAAGTCAGTTAGCATCTGTTGATATTAAAATTTGTGATGAAGATAAGTGCCTCAGTTTGTTGTGTTCTCTACCAGATTCGTGGGATAGTCTGGTTATTGCAATAGGTAGCAGTGCAACTGCCTTGCATTTTGATGAAATAGTCTCATCCTTGCTGGCGGAGGAGATGAGACAGAAAAATATGGAGAGCCAGGATGGTGATGCCTTGTTTGTATGAGGATGGTCCCAAAACAAAAACAAAAATAAGTTATCGAGTGGGAGATCTAAATATAGAGGGAGATCTAAATCTCCAAGAAAACTTGTAAAGGTAGTGTGCTGGAAATGTGGAAAGGAAGGGCACTTCAAAAGGGACTGTAAATCTAAATCTCTTGATAAAGAAAAGGGATCTGGTGATGCTCCTTATACAGAGGTGAAAACCACCTCAGATGAAGGTGGGGATGTGTACTTGGCTTCTTCAAATACAAATGTAGATCATGAGGCATGGTTGATTGACTCAGGTGCATCATTTCACTTCACTCCCCATAGAAAGTGGTTCTGCGAGTATGAGAAATATGATGGTGGTGATGTCTTCTTGGGAGATGACAGGAAGGCTAGAATCATTGGTCATGGAAAATTAAAGTTGAAGTTGCAAGGTGGAAGGGTTAGAACACTTCTGGGTGTTCTGCATATTCCTGCATTGGCCAAAAATCTAATTTCTGTAAACAAGCTGGATGATGCAGGTGTAAAAACAGTGTTCGAGAAGGATACTTGCAAGATGGTTCAGAGGGCACTAGTATTGATGCAGGGAGTTCGAATTGGAACTTTGTACAAGCTGCAAGGTAGCATTGTTATTGATGGGTGCAACAGTTCTATGGTTCCTGAAGGTGGCGTAGAAAATCTAGTGGTCTCTGGAGAGAATACCATGTTGTGGCATCAAAGGCTTGGACATATTGGAGAGAAGGGCCTTCTAATACTTCATGGTAAAGGTATGGTAGAAGGTATGAGTAATAT
>APFE030558210.1:2768-14777 GCA_000404065.3 Pinus taeda | reverse complement strand
AGGTATGGTAGAAGGTATGAGTAATATCTCTCTGGATTTTTATTTCTATGAAAATTGTGTATATGGGAAGTAGAATCGAGTGAGTTTCCCCTCTGGTGGTAAGAGGGTGAAACAGATATTAGAATTTGTGCATACTGATGTGTTTGGCCATGTGAAGGTTCCATCATTGGGTAAGTCTGTGTATTATGTATCATTTATAAATGATTTCTCAAGGAATACATGGATATATTTCCTTAAGAAGAAATCTGAAGTCTTTGACAAGTTTAAAGAATTTAAGGCTCTGGTGGAAAACCAGACAAAGAAGAAGATAAAGGTGTTGATGATAGATAACAGTGGAGAGATTTGCAATAAGGAATTTGAATAATTCTGTAAGAAGTGTGGTATAGCATGGCAGAAGACTACTCCATACACACCTGAGAAAAATGGAGTTGCAGAAAGAATGAAAAGATGTTGATGGAAAGGGCAAGAAGCATGCTCAATGGTGTCGGGTTAGGACAAGAATTCTAGGCAGAGGTGGTGGAGAAAACATGTTACTTGGTCAATAGATCACCTTCATGAACGTTGGAGGATAAGACTCCATAAGAGGTATGGATTGGTAAGAAACACTCTCTTTCACATCTGAGGGTATTTGGATCTGATGCATATGTACATGTTCCAAAGGAGAAACAAACCAAGTTGGATAGTAAATCTCAAAAGTGCATATTTATTGGGTATAAGGATAGTTTAAAGGGTTATAAGCTTTGGAACCCAATAATAAGGAAGGTTGTGTACAACTGAGATGTGGTGTTTAGAAAGGTAAAAGATGTTATTAAACATGAATTCCAACCAAAAGAACCTGAGAAGATAGAGTTTGACCTTGACGAGGAAGAATCAGACTCTACAACAGAGGAGGAATCAGAAGATGAAGAGCCACAAACTCCGGGTGTAATAAGATCAGTTCGAGAAAGAAGGAAACCATAAAGGTATAGTCCATCTACTTTCTATTCAAATTTTTCTTTATCTATTACTGACTATGATCCCCGAACTGTGAAGGAAGCAGTATATTCAGAGGATGGAAAACTCTAGAAAGAGGCCATGGTTGATGAAATGGCATCTTTGGACAAAAATGAGGCTTGGGATCTAGTGGAGTTACTAACTAGAAGGAAAAACATTGGCAGCAAATGGGTGTTCAAGAAGAAGACAAATGCAGAAGGAAAGGTGGAGAAATAAAAAGCTCGGTTGGTAGTAAAAGGTTATTCCTAGGTGCCGGGAATTGATTTTGGTGATATTTTTTGTCCTGTTGCCAAGGTAAATTCTATTAGATTACTTTTATTTGTTGCTACTTCTTTTGATTTTGAGGTAGAACAGATGGATTTGAAGACAACATTTCTTCATGGGGATTTGGAAGAGGAGATCTACATGAAGCAACCTGAAGACTTTGTGATGAAGGGTAAGAAAGAACTGGTATGCAAGTTAAAGAAGTCTCTGTATGGGTTAAAACAGTCACCAAAGATGTGGTATCAGAAATTTGATACATTTATACAAGGAGTTGGCTTCACTAGAAGCAAAGAAGATCACTCTGTGTATTTTAAATTAATTGGTGACCATGTTATTTATCTGGTCTTGTATGTGGATGATATGTTGTTAGTTGCAAATGACAAAGAAATTATCCAGGATTTGAACACCCATTTTTCCTCCAAATTTGACATGAAAGATCTTGGTGCTACAAACTATATTTTGGGCATGGAAATTAAAAGACATCAGACAAAGATGAAGCTCTAGTTAAACCAGAGGAAGTATGTTGAGACAATATTTTAGAGATTTAATATGTAGGATAGTAAACTGATGAAGGTTCTTATTCCTGTAGGTGTAAATTTATCTATTGAACAGTGTCCCAAGACACAAGAATAGGAAGAGGACATGTCCCATGTTCCATATGCAAGTGTAGTTGGTAGCCTGATGTATGCGATGGTCTGTACTAGACCAAACATTACACATGCAGTGGGAGTATTGAGCATGTTTATGTCAAAACCAGGGAAGAAGCATTGGACAACAGTGAAGCGGATTTTTAGGTATTTGCATGGCACTAGTGATTATGGCTTGTGTTACCAAGGAAGACCAGGATTGGATAGAGTGTTGGATATTCGTGGCTTTGTTGATGTAGATTGGGCTGGAGATCTAGATCAGAGAAGATCTACAAGTGGGTATGTGTTTAACCTATTTGGAGGTGCAGTTAGTTGGATGAGTAAGAAACAATTTATAGTGGCACTATCAAGTACATAGGCAGAATACATGGCAGCCACTCATGCAAGCAAGGAAGCAGTTTGGTTGCAGAGATTGTGTTCAAGTATGGGGTTAGTACAAGGAGCTATAAGGATACAATGTGACAGCCAAAGTGCAATTTTCTTAGCAAAGAAACCTGCTTATCATTCAAAGACAAAGCACATTGATGTTCAGTATCACTTTGTGAGGGATATGATAGAAGACAAAAGGTTGTTGCTAGTAAAGATGGACACCTTGAAGAATACTGCAAATGCATTGACAAAATCTATGAGCTCTGAGAAGTTCTCTTGGTGTAGAGAAACAATGGGCATTTCAGGGCTGGAAAAATGACTAAGCTCTCCTGATGGCCCCCTGTGGAAATAAAACAACAAGTGGGAGAATGTTGGGTTGTGTTATATTCTTTCCACGACTAGCCCACGTAGTTAACCGAGGAGTTAGAAGGGGGGTAGAGCCCCCCCTTTGTTGCACCGATTGCGTAGTCAGGGGAGTCACAGGGGGTTTGATGGGTGTAGACTATATTAGGTTGGGTGGACCTACCTATTGTTTTGTGCATGTTTTTTCGCACATGGTTTTGGACGCGATGGTCTTTGGTCCATGGTTTTGGATGTAATGGTTTTTGGTCCATGGTATTAGATGCTTCAGCATGTATAAATATGTATTGTAACATTGAAAGGAACATAATGAAAAATCAAGTTGGTAGTCCTGGTTTTGGGATCCAAGGGAAATTTTTGTTTATATGTGTTTTATGTTTTATGCTCTCGCATTTTTATTTTCTGTGTTCTAGAATTCGTATGCAGGTAATTTCTGTACAGGGTTAGAACCTACATATAGATGTAGGAGTTCCTAAAATAGGTTGGGTATTATAGAATAAGTGGGAGTAATTGATGTAGGATGGAAAACTTGAGAGAAAATAGAAGATGTTGCAATAGTCAGGGAAGAAAGTTAAATATATTGTTGAATATAGGATTCATGTACAACTTGATCAAGTTCTGATACTAGATCTTATAACTTATTGAAGTTTTGGAGGGTTTGTTGATCAAAATCTAATTTAAAAAATCGAGCTTCGGATATATAGGGTTGTAGCAAAGATTGATCAATTACTATTTCATCCAAAAAAAATT
This sequence comes from Pinus taeda, assembly GCA_000404065.3. Lineage (NCBI taxonomy): Eukaryota > Viridiplantae > Streptophyta > Pinopsida > Pinales > Pinaceae > Pinus > Pinus taeda. The sequence continues at coordinate 11,394 of APFE030558210.1, read as the reverse complement.
CAGTCTTTGTCATAAATAGGCTATGTTCAAATGGTAAGTCAAACTGAATAGCCTGTATAGTGACAAATTTCTCTAGGAGAGAGTTTTTCCTAGGTAGGGGACTATTACTTCCTTGACTTTCAACTAAGATTTTTTTCTAATCAAATTTTCAGGGTCATCTAAGATCTTGGGAGACTCTGGATCAGGATGTGATCTAGTGTGAACTCTTTTTGGAGACATATATTTAATATTATACACATAACTAAATTATTTACACAACTTACAACCTCTGAAAATTTATTTATTAATTTTGAAACATTACTTTTCATGAAATAAAGTTTTTTGAACTAGGGAAATGAATCTTTAGAAATGAAAGTTTATTCAGTCCCTAGTATGGTCACCACTCTGTAATTTCTGAGGTTGGTAAAGAAATTACAAAGGTAATAACAAAACCACTTTTGAAGCTGGGATCTAGCCCTGCCAGCTTCAGAGAGGGATCCCATTGTCAGATTTAGATTTGTTTGGTTTCAAATATTAGGCTAGTTATAAAATTTCAAGGTTTGGTTTACGAAATGCTTTGAATTGTATGGTTGATTGATATCTAGATTACCATTGGAGTATAGAGTCTGTGACTTAAAGGATGGATCTGTTTCAGTATTTTGTAGATAGATTTAATAGGGCAAGGCAACCAAACTAATTGGATTATTTAATTTTAAAAGAATTGAATAAGAAGAAGAGAAAGGATTTCCATTAAGTAAAGAGAAATTAAGCATTCATTTATTTAATATCAGTAAAAAGCATTAAAATTATTCAAAGCCAGAATCAAAGTGTAGATCAAAACAAATTTTGTTCTTCAATTTCTATTGAATAATTCAGATTATGAAAACACATGAGTATGGTAAACAAAGAATGATAAACACATAAACACGATAGATTCACATCACCAAAAATTTGACACAAGAATCCTATGAAAGAGAATTCTATATTATTAATAAGTCCACTGAAGCTCGAAAATGTACAATAGCTTTCTCAGATGCAAAAACCAACCCTTCATGCTTCCAAAGGAGAAGTATTTATAATTTTATTTACAAAATATCCTGTCATAACTGATCAGGACGTAATTTAGGAATATCTAAACCTAATTATATCTCTAATTTACAGAAATATAGGAAAACTTTAATTGCTTGGATTGTTGGCACTATTTTTGTGGAGATTGTTGTTGATATGGCCCTTGACTTTTGTTGTGTTGTTTGTCCTGCTTTTGAAGAAGAGTTGGTTTTTTACTCAAGTAACTTGCATAATTTTTCCCATCTATCTTCACATGGAATTGCCAATTTGAGTAACTTCCTGTAAATTTTGTCTAACTCTGTATATTTCGCAAATGTGGGCTTAGTGACAAAAATATATTTGATTTCATGTTGTATGTATAAATCAAATTTCAATGCCTCTAGGAAGGCTTTCCCTATTATAGTCCCCTTTATTACTGCAAATTTGGCACTGTCTCTGGCAATGGCCATCAATTTCTAGCTGCAATCGAGCAATGTCATTAATGTGTGATTCAACACTAGCAAAGCTGGAAGTCCCTTTTGATAGAGGACCTTAAACTTGTTGAAGAATCCATGGACACGATTCTCAAGAACTTGAAACGTTTTCTTCAGCTGCAACATAATATTTATTTTAGTTAATACTTTCTTTATTTCTAATATGGTCTCAGTTCTATCTTCTATTTCCATTTCTTCCAACACATATCTATTTTTAGAATTTAGAAACTTGATGAGGTTTATGGCTTAAGTTGGCTTGTCCTACAAGATTTCCATAATTTCTTGAATGGCTCCTCTGGATTTTTGAATCAGCTCCTTTTGCTAAAAAATAATCTTTATTAATGGCCAGATCTCTGTCATTGATTTGTTGATGTCTATCCATATATCACCTTATCTTGAGATAAGGTATGAGCCATGGAATATTCCTTTTCCAATTGTTGTATCCTTTGCATCATTCTTTTGGATTTCTATACCTCTCTCAATTGAGTAATCTCAATTCTCTCTTTCTGTTCCTATAGAGCCCTCACTTGTCCTTGCAGTTTCTTGACTTCCTCCCCTTGTAAAGAAATGTCGTCCATGGCTTTTACTAGTTTACTTGGGTCATCTGAAGTTGGTGAAGAGGGCGTTGTAGATGTAGAAAATCCTACTAAAGTTGTTGTAGTCGTCGCTGTTGTAGTTGATGTGCAAGCTCCTATTTGCACTATTGTTGTAAGAGGTATTACATCAAGTGGGATTATAACTATTTGTGCATTCAATTCTTTCTCCTTGATCATCTTGTCCATTTCTGCTTCCATGTCCGTTATCTGTAAATTTTTCTCCATAATTAATCTAAGCATGTATTCTTCTTGGCTCTCTGTCTCCCCCACTTATTTTTCTTGTGGATCCTCATTGCTGACATTTTCAACTATTTTTTGAGTCGTGCTATGTCAGATTTCTTCTTCTTAACCATTTCTTCTGCTGCCTTAAAATTTATTGGGTTATATCCTATCTTAATGACCAAGTCTTCCAAGGATTTTATCTTATTATCTTTTTCTAAAGAAGAATCCTTGTCAAATTTTAATTGGGATTGAATATTAGTGAGGGATACCTGCAATTTCGAAGTAGTTATTGTAATACTCTTTATTGTAGAATAGATCATCTCCCGAGTCTGCCTATGCATGTCCATCTGATCTACAGGATGGACATCCTTTGGATCAAACTCAAATATTGTTTGATTATAATATGCTGCAGATTTAGTGTGGAGGACCTATGCCTGCAAGAATTCCATCTACATTCTTCCTTTCTTGGTGTCGAAGGCTGACAAGAGGCTATGTTGGGTAGAGGAAGTTTGTTTCTGAAATCGATCATAAGTGTTGACTTTGAGACATTCATTTCTATGTTTTATCTCCTTACATTTGTTAAACACACTTGCTTCCATTTGACCTTGGATTAATTCTGATGTCTGATTTGTATCTCGATTCTCTTGTTAGACTAAAGAGAATGGAGATCTTGTAAATATGATATCCCTTGCATGGAATCTTGATTACTATAGGAGATTACCCTACTCCTTCTTTTGAAAAATCTATCTTAGGATTTGTCCTTGGTTAAACTCTTCTGAATCTCTTCATTGACCCTAGGCTCTATCTCACTACTCAACAAACACGTAGTTGGATGAATAAATTGATCAATAAAGTATTTGAAGTTGTATGCTTCTGAATTCCTTCTTGGCATGGAAGTCCAAAAAATGACTGAGTGTGGTTCCCCCTGTTCATTCCGTTTTTGCACTGCAAATGGGAACTTTTTTTCTTGATAAAATAGAAACATATGTACAAGAATATAGGCATATTTCAACATTCCTTCAGTTTGAATCTTAAGGAATTGTTCATGAATTTTGTCAGCAAGGAATTGGCTAAAATGGAAAATTACTGAGGGCTTTTCTTCTGTGGAGAAAATGGAAAAAAAACCTAAAATAGGTTCATCTACCCATTCATCATTATAACACCCTAGAAAACATGAGAGTATGGAAATTATTTGCTTAGCTTTGTTTGGAAAAATGGAGGAGGAATATGGTGGAATATTTTTTGGCAGTTGGACCTCTTCAGGTAGGAAGATTTCAAAAATCTTGGATCTTTGCAAAAAGGTCAACTTTTGATATAATTCATTCATGTCTTCCACTAAGAAAGGAATAGTGGAATCATTCCGAGGGATCTGCAACATTTGATTAATTTATTAAGGGGTGATTGTGAATAGAATTTTACCATTGTGGGCAACAATGGCTCTCTAGTCTGGCAAGTAACAAGCTTGGCATTTGAGGACAAATTCAGCGAAGTGATGGGTTTGGGGAAAGATGTAAAGGGGTAAATTGGATTCCCAAAGGCCAATTTCATCTCTCTAGTAAAGAAAAATGCCTTTGATCGAATTGTGTAATTCGTATAAATTGAATTCACACATCGGCTCTGAGGTTTTATAGTCTCTGTTAGCTAGGGGGATGTGATCAAGTTCAACTGACGAGGGAATCATATGATTTTCACTATTAAATATTATTTTTTCTCTTGGGATCCATATTAGGAATTTTGAAGCAATTTGGAAAAGGTTGAAGAGTTGTGCAATATACCCAGGAAAATATTGATAATGGAGGTTGGAGACGATGATGAAGCTGGTGCTATTGTGTCCTAGTTTTCTTCTCAATATCGGGACAATTTCCTCTATGAATTGAAATTGAGAAAATGCAAAAGAACATCCAGGGATCAGATTTAGAAAAGGGAGTAATAGGAATGGATGAAGGGCTCTTTATGTTTGTGGAATAATCCATTAAGGGCGTGAGAAAATTAGGATTTTTAACAGTAATTTAGGGAAGATTAATGCACAATGGGTAGGGGAAACAATCTAACAAGTCTCATGGAGGGATTAGTGGTGTAGGCGTGGGGAATAATTGGCACGAAGAAGAGGTTTAGGAAGTTTATAGAGGTGGGGAAGGGTGGTATGCAGTATTGAGAGGGTGGGTGTGAAAGAACATAGGAGTGACACGTAAGGTGGGGTCAGGGAAGTGAAAACAACTTTTCAGACCCACCGCCCCGCCCCCCCCCCCTCTTCGATAAAGGTAGTAAGGGAAGGGGATTGAAAGGCACTGTAGTCTGTCGATTATAATTGTTAATGACACGTAGCTCGGATCATGCCTACCATTTATCTGCTAGATGAAAAAACATATTTGTTGTTTTCATCTTTTTTTTATCAACACCAAAAGTTTTTAAAAAGCCTTATTGCTTTAAAGCATGCTTAATATGATTCTAATGTTTTTCATCCTAAATTTTGAAAGCAAGACTGATATTCTACAAACCAAGGGTGCATTTAAATGTGTATACCCTTATTATTTTCCTTTGAAGGAGGGATTTATACTAATCTATGTTCTAACCTACAAACTTTAAATTATTAATATGTCTTAAACAATTGTATCAATCTCTTCACCTATCTACCTAATTTTAACCAAGTTTAAATAGTGTGGTTAAATTATTTTCTAGTCTAGTAATAGAAATTCAAATGTGTTTGACCATGATTATATTGTATGGTTCAAACAAATATATGTGATTGCGGCATTTAAAACAAGCTTCACACAATTCCTAATTTATTTTCCAAACAAAACTATTTTTCTCCTAGTGGCATTTGAATTTGCATCACTTTCAATCTTTTTCTTTTCATGGGGTTCTTTTCATCTTTTTCCTTATTCTTTTATTCTATTTTTATTTTTATATACCCTCTTTTCATTTTTTATTTTTATTTTTATTTTTTCTTTTTGGAAATTTAGTACAATGAGCTATAATGATAGACTGTGACCCTATATTAGGTGGGGGACATACCTATGGTTTTGTGCATGGGTTTTTCACATGGTTTTGGGCATGATGGTTTTCTACCCATGGTGTTTTGTAGATCCAGTCAAGTGAACTACCATTATGTTCTAATCCAGGGTTAATGGATTGGGGTTTATGAATGCTTCGACATGTATATATATGTATTGTAACATTGAAAAGAAAATAATGAAAAATCAATCTGGTAGTCCCAATTTTGGGATCTAGGGGAAATCTATGCATATTTTTTATATATTTTCATTAATGTTTATTTTATGTATTTAGAATTTGCCTCAAAGTAATTTCTATACAGGGTTAAAACCTACATTTGGTATCAGAGTTGTTTCGGCTTCGAGGGGGTGCCTTTAATGCTGAGTAGTTTTTCTCGAGCATGTGGTACACCCTGTTTAGTAGGAGATCTGTGAGATTGATTCTTGTTGTGAAAGAATATGATGAGAAATGGAAAGATAGAGATTGATAAATTTAATGGTCGAAGTTTTGAGTTGTGGAAGCTCAAGATGGAGGATATGTTTATGGATAAAGATTAGTGGACCAGGGTAGGTCCGAGTACTAAACCAATGACAATGTGAGTAGAACACTGGGCAAAGTTGGATTGAGAGGTGAAGAGCATAGTACGATTATGTATCTTAGATTTAGTATTGTTGAATGTATCAAGGGATGCTACGATGAAGGATTTGTGGGTCAAGTTAGGGAGTTTTTACCAATATAAGTCTTTGGTGAACAAACTGCTCCTTCGGAAAATGATGTATAACCTAAGTATGAAGGATGGAGACTTGTTGACAGAGAATATGAACACTTTTAATACTGTGGTAAGGTAGTTATTATCTATTGATATAAAAATTTTAGATGAAGATAAGTGCATCATTTGTTTCTATTCTATACCAGATTCATGGGATAGTTTGGTTGTTTTTATAAGTAGCAATACAACTATCTTGAAGTTTCATGAAATAGTCTCAACATTGTTATCAGAGGAAGGGAAATGAAAAAATATGGAGAGCCAAAATGGAGATGCCTTGTCTATACGAGGACTATGCCAAAATAGAAACAAAAATAAGTCTTTGAGTGGAGATCTAAATCTCTAGGAAAACCTGTAAAGGTATGCTGGAAACGTGAAAGGGAAGGTCACTACAAAAAGGAATGTAGATCTCAAGATCATAAGAAAGGAAATGGATTTGATGATGCTCTTTCTGCAGAAGTGAAAACAACCTCAGATAAAGGTGGGGATCTGTACTTGGATTCTTCTTCAAGTACACATGTAGATCATGAGGCATGGTTGTTTGAATCAGTTGTATCCTTTCACTTTACTCCCCATAGGGAGTGGTACTGCGAGTATGAGTAATATGATGGTGGTGATGTATTCTTAAGGGATGATAGGAAGGCTATAATCATTGAACATAGGAAACTCAAGTTGAAGTTTCAAGGTGAAAGGATTAGAACACTTCTAGGTGTTCTGCATATGCTTGCATTGGCCAAAAATCTGATTTTTGTAAGTAAGATGGATGATGCAGGTGGAAAAAAGTGTTCAAGAAAGATGCTCGCAAGATGGTTTGAGAAGCACTAATATTGATGCAGGGAGTTCATATTAGAACTATGCACGAGCTTATGGGTAGTACTATTATTGATGGGTGAAACAATTATGTAGTTCTTGAGTGTTCTTCCATTTTGGACTCTAGACTTGTTTTGAACGAGGATAGATCTATTGACGAAGTTGATGTTGCACAACCAACATGCATTGGCATTCATGAAGAGCATGACGGGGAGCTTGGACATCCAGCAATAGGGGACCATCCCTATTTTTTATTACCTCCTCTATTTTTTCCTGACATCCTTGATGATCCTGCCATCCCTGATTTTTCATGTGCATCTCCTTCCATTAATGCACCAATTATTGATCATTTGTAGGACACATCGGATATTAGTCCATCATCTAACAATGGAGAGGACCAATCATTCATTAAAAATCCACTTGATCTTTCATCTTCCTTTTCCGAAAACATAGAGGGTGAACATCCTTTCTTCTCATCTACCCCTCTATGTGATTCATCAAATCATGAGGATGTCGACCAACATCCTGAGTTTTATGATCTTGGTTGTTGATATCTCTTTATCTCATCAGATGATCGTGATGTTGATTCACTCGTTGTTAATCTGTCTAAGCCACTAGTCTACGATGATCTATCTGCCAACGAAGTCAAAACCTCCTAGACTGTCGAGGCACTTCAACTCGAGCTGATGGTTATATCAGGCCCTTGCTGCCCTGAGGTTGGTTTCACTTCCAATCAGAAAATTGTTCAAACACTTGAGGCTCCTCATCACTCATTTATATGCACTGAAGAACAATCCAACACTCATATTTCACTTCCTCCACTCGAGCTACACGATCCCATCACTCAGGTATTGGAGAAATCTTACATAGTGTTACACAAAAATATCGTCACCTTGATTATTTGCAGTCGGTATGGGTCTATCACCACCTATGCCAACTTCCTAAGCAAGTCTCAGACCTCAGCTCTTCAAAACAAGCTTTAGAAATGAGAGAAAGACATCAAAAAAGCAATGTAACTCTGGTTCCGCACTTTCTCTAACTTTTGCCTGCGGACCCGCACCTTTTGTTCAGGATATTTGCATACTTATATGATTTGTATGTAAAGGGGAGGGTGCATACCCCTGTGAAAGTCAAAAGGCGCAATTTTTATCTTAAAAAACTCACTTTGGGTTAATTCTAGAATTTTCTAGAAGGAATTTTGACGTGGATTGTTCGCTCCAAAGTGGTTCATGCATCCCATAAGAGGAGGAGTTAATCCCTTGTTAGGAGGAGCTATCCCTTTGAAGGAGGACCTAGTAATTGATCTCCATTGCACTATAAATTGAGGCATTGGGTTAGTGGCTGGAGAGGTTAGAAGCTAAACTTTTGAGGGTAAATTCTAGTGAAATCAAGACTTGCTATTTGAGCTTAAGAGGAGAGATCTACCTTTTTGGCTTCATTGGGGAGTGAGTGAAGCTTGTCAAAGTAGAGGAGACTTCTTGTTGGACCCTAGGAGGATCTTGTACAGCGTCAAGGCAAAGGTTGTAAAGTTCTTCTCCTTTTGAATTAATACAATCAAGCTCATTTTTCTCAACAAGTACCTCATTTTATTTATTTCATGGACTCCTTGATTTTCATGTTAAATATGTTTTATAATACTAGTTATTCAGGTGCTATTTAATTGTTTGCCTTGTTTGTGTTTGCAGGTTTGCGACAAAGGAACTTACTTGGATCAAAGG
>APFE030558199.1:1932-53267 GCA_000404065.3 Pinus taeda | reverse complement strand
GGCTGAGAGAGAGAGGGAAGTAAAAGCCCTAAAGAAGACTATTGCAGAGCTGGAAAAACAGCTCAATTTTGAGAAGGTAACAGCAGAAGTCAAGCAAGTGATATGGACTGCCATTGGACAAGCAATCACTAACCAATGGGAGTACATCGAAGCTATATATGAGCAGATAGGACTAATTGGCAAGGCAAAGAAAGAACTGTACAGAGCAAGAGATGCTCTAGGAGGCATGGCCGACCTTGCCCCCAAGATGATTGAGGTCCTTAACTATAGGACTGGTTCTCAGCTAATAAAAATGGGAATTTCTAATAGAACTGAAACCATTTCCTTAATCAAAAGAACTACAACAATGAGAAACCTAATTCAGACCCTGGACAGGAAGGTCCATGATATGCAGGCAGATATACACAAGTTCCAGAATAGGTTCACAGCCCTGCAGGACAAAGGGCTTCCCAGTTTGGAAGAATCAGGAAAACTTCTCTCTTATGAGAAGTACATAAAAAGAATAAGCACTTTTTCAGCCATGCAGATTGCTGAGGCTCCTGGGTCATCTACAGCAGGCCCATTAACAGGACAAGCTCTTTTTAATAAATTAGATAATTTGTTTTTTATTAAAAATGAGGTAGCACATTTATTTGATAAGCCTCCCGATTTCTATAAATACACAGAAGCAGATGAGACCATAGGGTCAATTTTGAGGCACCAGCTTCCTCCTCCAAATACTTGGCAGGACCTGATACAGCTACTTTTGAACCAAGGCTGAGCAAGCAAAATTTTTCTGCAGCAGTACAGTCCACATTGCATCTGCAGGTGAACAAAGCCATGTCAGCAAGCATAAAAAGCGCTGAGCCAACTCAGCACAGGTACTCGGCATCAACAGCAGTATCAGGTGGCAGGGGCAAGAAAGATACAGAAAATCAGAAGTAACAAAGCACTTCAATGCTTCATTTATGAAAAAGCCGCGCAGTTAAACTCCGCGGTACTCAAAGGTCAAAAAGCTATCCTGACAGCAGTTAAAGGCCTTTACTATCATTTATACTTGTAATAACTTCTCAGCTACTTTCTCTGTACAAGTGTAAGAGATATTTTCCTCTCAGATGACTTCATTCCTGAGATATTTTTGTATGTAAACTCTATATATTTCCCCTCGCGTTTGTTTTGAGGGGTTGGACTCCGGATGTAAGAAATTCTCTGGATATTTTCTCTGTTATTCTGATATTGTAACATTCTCAGATAGTTAATACAAAAGACAGTGGGATTTCTTCAAAGATGCGTTCTCTCTGGATCTCTTGATGGTGTGGAGCTCAAAGTTGCATGGATTCCTGTTCATTACATGGCTCAATAAGTTTTTTCTCATGGTTCTTTATTTCACCCGTGTTTCCTGTTATTCCATGTATCACTCATGTTTGCTACATGTCTGAAACTCTAGGTAGTAAGGAAAAAGAATAGTCTCAGGACTTAGTCATTGACTACCCTGAGCTCAATCTAAACTATCTCATATGTTTTCTTCTGATAAGGTGTTTAAAGCGTAATTCTTAACTGCTACCTTTAAAAACCATGTCATCACTGTGTATTGTTCACTGTGTATTGTTGTTTTAGGAATTCAAGTAATTGCTCCAAGATAACAAGCCTTCTATCACAAATATACAGCTTAAGGAAATCTTAATTGCTCTTTGCTAGTTGTATTCACTTCAAATCTCACTATTTACAGTTTGTTTCGTGAAATGCACGCAGGCCCTGTAGCTTTTCCCCCTCACCAAATCAAGATTTCAAGAGGAAACAGTCCTAGACCCCATTGCCCAATGGATTAATCTTACCTGCTGATATACTTTCAGGAAAACAGAAACATCCTCCCAACCAAACACGAAAAACAAACAGAACATTCACTCCATAACTAGCCTAAAACCTCCACTGAAAGCAGTGACAAAACCTTATAGAGAGAGCCCTCTCTGACTGCAGCTAGGCTAGAAGCTGCAGCCCAAAGATTGGTTAGTGGTTACCCCGGCCGTATTCTCTTGGGAGTCAAAGAGAACAACCTGGGTGTTAACACCAAAGACCGATATGAGGAAGTTTAATGACAAGGATCCCGTAACATGGATACAATAGATGGAGCAATTTTTGATCTACATGATGTGCAACTGCCACAAAAGGTACATATTGTATCTTTATATTTAGAACCGAATCATTTTGTACGTTATAGAGGGATTTGTTCTCGTAAATCACTTCTTGCTTGGTCAATTTTCATAGAGGAAATGATAACACAATATGCGGATACGAAGAGAAGCACCTTCATTAACCAATTGATAAATCTCAAACAAAAGGGTTCAATGGCAGAGCATATTTAGGACTTCCAAAAATTGAATATAAGGGTAAATGATATTCCAGAGAAGCATAGGATTGAAGTCTCCATATGGACTTTAAAGGATAACATCCAACATGAGGTTCGCCTTTGGGAACCTGATTCGTTGGAGAAGGCATACAGGGTGGCATGAAAAATTGGAAGAAAAATTATGGCAACAAGGAAGCCTACCACACATAACTATAAATGTTGAATTGTTTTTGTTCCTAGCCTTCCACCACCTACAAGGTTGACACCACAAAAATTGGAAGAAAAAAGAGCAAAAGGGATTGTTACAATTGTGATAGAAAATACAATAAAGGTCACAAGTGTACTGAGAAGAAATTAATTTACATAGATGGTGAAGGGGAGGAAGAAAAGGAACAAGAAATGTCAAAATAAGAGGATATACACCAGGAACCAATCCGAAAGAAAGAAGAAATGAATATGACCATATCTTGTAATGCATTGATAGGAATTACCACTCTTAAACTCTCAAGATAGAGTGACATATCAAGAAGAAAATATTAATAGTGTTGATTGATTTGGGTAGTACCCATAATTTTATTCATTGTAAGATGGCCAAGGAATTGAATTGCTTCCTATATCGAGCACTAGAGTGTCAAGTAATGGTTTCAAATTGAGGAACCATAAATTTCTCTAGAAAGTGTCGTAATATCAAGCTATCCATCACAGAATATGTCTTGAATAGTCCAATTCTTTCCAATCCAATGCGCGGTACTGATGTTATACTATGAGTCCAATGGTTATAGTCTTTAGGGATGATATCTTTTCATTTTCAAGAACTTTTCTTGAATTTTTTTGGGAAGGAAAGGAAGTTGAATTAAGGGGTATCACAAAGAAACTAGGAAATATAATCATCTCTAATGGCATGAAAAATATTATAAAGAAAGAACAATGGGGCGTAATTGCACAATTATGTTCACTAGACGTTCAAACAACAAAATGATCTATTTCTCCTGATCTCCAAAATATCCTGGACAATAATTATAAGGTTCAAGCAGTGGAAGATCATGCCGAGCATCAACAAAAAGTTCTCCAATGCTTAAAGGATAACCTCACTTTGGCACATAACTGAATGAAACAACAAGCATATCAACATCATAGTGAAAGACATTTTGATGTAGGAGACTAGGTATTTTTACAGCTACAATCATACAAACAAATTTTCCTCAAGCAAGCTAAGAATGATAATAAATTATCACCAAAGCACTATAGTCCTTACAAGGTGTTGCAAAAGATTGGTACTATGGAATACAAATTGGAGCTTCCTGCATCTTCCTGAGTGCACCCAGTTCTCCATCTTTCATGCTTATAGAAGGTTATAGATGACAAGATCCCAGTTCAAACAATATTGTCATAACTTGAGGAGGGAGGAAAAATCATATTGGAACCTGAAGAAGTCACGGAAATAGGAACCTAATAGCTATGAAATCGATCAATTTCATAGTATCTCATCAATTGGAGGAACTTACATGCTGAAGATTCCACATCGGAGGATGAGAATATTATACAAAAGCATCGAGAACTACTCAAGCATTGGGAACAACACTTTTTGAAGGAGAGGGGCATGTTAGGTCTGTATACTACTAGTGTAGCCCCTTATTTTATTGTTGTGCCCATGTAGTCCCCATATTGTTATTATTGTGCCCCATAGAACCCCACTATTGTTATTTTGTGCCCTTACATTATTATTATTATCTTGGCTCTGATTATATTGTGACCCCATACAATCCTATATATAGAAAGAAGGTTTTGTCATTTGTATAATCCAAGAATTTTTCATTTGTGTAATGTAAAGGAGTTTTCCCCCTCAAAGAGACTTATTTTGAATGTGTTGATCTATCTCTTCTTCTATTTCGTGAGCTGGTTGCATAGCATACCTTAGTGTCTTATGTGTATACTTCTCATAGTGTGATGTGATCATGTGTTGTTTTCTATTGTTGCTACATGATATGTTTTCAATGCACACACAATGGTTTTTAAGCATGAATGTGAAAATATAAATTGGCATTAAAAGTTAAAGTTAGCTTTAATACTAATTCACCCCCCTCTCTTAACATTGGTTGAACAAAATCATCTTTTTTTCACTTTAATATATGATCTAGTTACTGCAAATTTGTTTATGCTTTGATTCATGGAACGTCATGTGTAGAGAAAATTCAAAAAATAAAGAATTATTGAAAACTATTTATTTCTTTATGATCTTTGGAAATGAAATAAAAAAATATCCAGAATATTAACCAAAGAACGAACTACAATTTCTTTTCCAATATATTTATATAAACCAATATTCTAGTAATCAGTGAGTATTAAAAAGGAAAAGACAAACTGACAAGAATAAATAAGCCTGTGCAAATTAAGAACATATGTCAATTTATTTTTAAAATGGTGAAAGTATATATCATTTATAAATCAATATAGTTATTTGATAAAGATGGTTCTGAGGATGGACCACATTAGTTGGTTCGAAACGTCAACCAAATCCTAATAATGTGATTAATCTGGAAGACATCTATCTAGCTCCACACGTTTTCATTTCTACATTTTTAGGTCTATGTGTATTCTACCTCTGTAAAAATACTTTCAACTATAAGAGATTCACACGCATGAGTCTATGTAACACATGGATGATGGATCTATCCAAAAAATATATTTGTAGAGAGAGTGGCGGAATTTGAATTTTGCAACCATGGAAGTTATTGCTTCTAAATTATTTTTTTCCTTGGAAAATGGTATTGTGTATAGAATAATATTCCAAATATTTTTCTTATGATGATGACGTATTGATAAATATAGTTTGATATTTTTATGTTTTGGCTTTGTCACATAATCTTGGTTAATATTTGTAATCGTGATTATTTTTGATATTTTAGAAATTATTTGAAATTGGGAGAGATGAAAAGGAGCTTGATCATTTGTTTTGGGTATTTTTTAATCAATTTTCTAAAAAAAATGGGATTTACAAGAACATATATTTATTGACCTTTCTTGGCAAGGTACCTCACATTCATATCCATAAATATGTGTATCTATTAACTCATTAATTTATTCTTGTTGAGTATTTTATTTTATCAATCTAAAACTATAAATTACAATTTTGAATTGCTTAAGTTATAGGTTTCAAATTATTACTATTTCGGGTACAATATTTTGGTCAAAATCCTAAATAAACTATAATTTCGTTTATAAGTAACACCTCCATGCCTTGGTTTAAAAAATACGAACCCATGTCTTCTTAAACAATGATGCAATTCAATAAATTTCATAAAATTGACAATACAATTAAATATTTGCATTCAAATTATGCATTTCAATAAATTTCATAGAATTTGTAATAAAGTTCAATATTTACATGCAAGAGTTTGGATATGGCTTCACCTAAAAACGAATTTTATTGAGTAAAAAAAGATGTTGAATGTAGATAACGTAATTGATTCATTATTATACCTATATTTGATATGCATCCAAATTATAGCATTCTTCATTAGCCTCATAAATTCCACCTTCCACCAATAAAATAAAGTTGAATTATTTTTTGTGATGCTTTTAATTTTATTATTTCATTTGTTTTCATCTTAACAATTAGTTGTTGATTTTTTTTTCCTGTGTTTGTATTTTTCATTATCTTAATTAATTTAATATGTGTTTATTCTAGAGAAATACTTGTGATTGGTCGCCCTAAAATGAATAAAGAACCATTAGCAATTCCACCTTTCCACCAATCAAATAAAGTTGAATTATTTTTTATGATTCTTTTAAATTTATTATTTCTTTTGTTTTCATCTTAACAATTAGTTATTGATTTTGTTTCCATATTTATAATTTTCATTATTATAATTGATTTAATATGTGTTTATTCTAGAAAAATAGTTTCCATTGGTCGCCCTAAAAAGAACAAAAAACCATTATCACTTCTGGGTGGGCTATTTTACGCCCATCCACCTTAAATAAAAATGGAAGATAATATTTCCATGGCCTTATAATGTAAAATATTGTCATGTGGTTGAAAAATTAAAAATAAAAAAATAAAAAAAATATTCATGCGGCTTTAAATATAAACAAAATTTCATTTATTAAAGATGGAAGCACCACCCTTAAGTTGGTAGTCTAAATTCTCATGATAAATCAGAAGCTCATAAATTGTCTCTATAACGTTTCCAGGGAGAAACCAAAAGAGGTAATCCTTCTATTATCAAACATGTACAACTAATGGTAAATGCTTAGAACAATAGAGTTAAATTAGTAATTGAGAATATGTATTTTGTTTCCATACACGACTTACCATTACAAATGGTTATGTCAATTTGTGACTTGAATAGGTATAAATGTACTACAAACGTCCCTTTAACCGATGAATACTCAACATATACAAATAAAACATCTCGAAAAGAATTTATGTAAGTTTCCAAAGAGATACATTGGCAAAGGTTAAAATATGAGATTTTTCAATGTCCATTATACTCAATTTGACATGACGAAAGTGTTACAAAACCATCCACAAACATTTGATTTTTTATATTACATTTTTGACAAATAAAGGAAGATGCTAATATGTGACAAGATTCATAATCTTACTTCAAGTTAAGGATGGAACAACTAAATCTATGTATGATGCAATCACAACTCTTTTAGCAAAGATGGATCTATTCTTGATGAAATTAGTTACATTTGGATCTCATGGAGCTTGTTCCATGAGTTATACATGTTAAGGTTTATCAACTAAATTATGTTGACAAGATACTCATTTATTAGATATCTATTACATAGCTCATCTAGAAGCATTAACAACACATGATGCTTCATCTCATTTTATAGAGTTGCAATTTATTGACAAATTCTCAAATAAAGTTTATTCTTAGCTTGGAAAAATGCTAAAAGATATGGAGAACTAAAAGAGATACTTGAAACATTTCAAATCACCACATTAGAGGTGTTGTAAATTCACTAAATTTGCTTGTTGTCTAGAAGAATGGCCATGGAAAGACTTGTTATACTCATGCACACTTTTTTAAAATATTGGGAGTTAGGGGAAAAAGAAATGTATAACTTGGAAACAATATTTCTAGTACAATTTTGTATCCATTCTTTTGTAGATTTACTTACTCAGTTAAATAAGTTGCATCAATGTTCCAAGTGGATCAAGTGGATATTTATTTTATCGGCACTAGATTAGATATTAGAATGAGCATGCTTCATATGTGGTTTTAGGAGGCATATTTGGAGTTGGTACATTGCACACATGATGAAAAAAGCACAGAAGGAAACTCTTGACTTTAAAGATAGTGTAGTTATACTACATGTACATCCATTGAGGTTCAGGAGTTGTCACAATACACATAGATCCATGAGACTAGATGATTGCATTATTTTGGGAAAAATATTTGTAATGAAGGTAATGATTCTCTAAATATGAGGTTTGAATATTTGCTAATATTTGATGTTGCTAAGTTTTTAAGTCCTGGCCATTATTATGAACAGACAGATGATTGAGATGTCCAAACAAAAAGATTCAAATAATATAAACTACCATCTAAACCACTTTAATAATTTTTGAAAATCCAGATAATACAAATTACTTTTTGAAAAATGCAATTAACATTATAAATTATTGACAACTTTCATTAAAAAAAATTACAAAAGTATTTGCAATAAAAAGAATTTAAAATCTCAAATGATATTTCTAAATAGGGCTTCTATAATTTTAATTTAATTATCAATAATTATTAAGTGGATGGTAGAAATTTAATCTCTCTAAAATATTCTAGAACATTTTTAGTGACATACAAAAATAAAAGTTAATATTTTTTCCAAATTAATTATAACTTTTTTTCGCTTTTAATTAAATTTTTAAAACCTATACAATTTATAAACTATGTATTGGCCCATAAAAACAAAAATTATTTAAAAATAAACTCTACATATATATAGATATTCAGTAAAATTTTAATTTAAGATATAAATATACCACAAATAAAAAGTTTTAAGACGTTAGACTCTCTTTCTAATATAAACCATCCTTTGCATCAAATGTGCATAATTTAAATATCCTTTTGAATAAATTAATATTCATAATAAAAAATATTAAAATCAGACACGCTCTTTATCGTGTAATTACTTAATCTATTTTATATTCTAAGTAATAGTTGATAATACGTAGACTTTGGGTCTTAGTTATGACACTGAATTTTCATAAAAGAATGTTGTTCTCTTTGTGATAATGGTGGACGTTTGATTTTTCAGCTTTTGTCTAAACCGTTAAAAATGTTGGAAATATTAATCTTAATGACCACCTTTAACACATTAACAAACATTATGCTTTCCTAATCAACCACTACACAATTGCGATTTTGTTTGTAGGCGAAAAAACTGAAGTCAAAGCAAAAGTAGAACGCTAACCATTCGGTAATAAAGAAGAGATTTTAAGGCATTTAATAAATTTTTGTAAATAGATATGGGAAATATTTACTCCACGACTATTTCCCACAGTCCACAAACACGTGCAAGATCAGAAAACCAATTACTATGTAAAATTTCCCATGTTGCATATTAATTATTTGCTCTGTTATGTATTAATGTCAAATTTGTATGTCGAGATAAATATGGATGTAAAAGACATTTGTAATGTTGGGCAAGTTAGAGAGTGAGAGTATGTGAGGTAGTGAGGAGAAAATCGTGGAAGAAATATTAGTAGGTGCGTGAAAACCAATTTTATGTAATTTTAGAGACATTTACTATGCAACCCTAGTGATGTGTAAATCACAGTAAGTATTTTGTATTTTCACTTGGAGCTGTAGCGTCCATTTATCACACAAATGTATTTTCCTATGTTTTATATTATAATCAAGAGTATTTTATGTTGCGATGTGGTCTTAAACGTCCATGAGTAGCTTTACCTCAACCCTTTTGCTTTTACTCTGATTTGTCATGAGTTATTTCTTGTGTTTTATTAAGCCTCTATGTAGTTGCGATTTCCATGCCGCAACATACGACTTACCTCGATTTATCACACAAATGTATTTTCCTATGTTTTATATTATAATCAAGAGTATGTTATGTTGCGATGTGGTCTTAAACGTCCATGAGTAGCTTTACCTCAACCCTTTTGCTTTTACTCTGATTTGTCATGAGTTATTTCTTGTGTTTTATTAAGCCTCTATGTAGTTGCGATTTCCATGCCGCAACATACGACTTACCTCGACACAACTGAATTCTCATAAGACTTACCTTTCTGCAACCAAATTCTAACTGAGACTCTTCTCCTCTACCCCCGTAAAATTTTTCTAACATGGTATGAGAGAGGGTTAAACTTTGCTAGTGTAAAAGCAAGTGTTTTCACTAACAGTTAAAAAAATTTTGAGGGCGGATTGTTTTTAGCATATTTACCAGAAGGTAGAAAGTTTTTTTTCACACTCAGATATGGAAACATCAAGCACAAGCTTGGCTAATCTTCAGATACCTCAATTTAATGGAAAACATTATGACTATTGGGCTATTACAATGAAGGCTCTGTTTTCGTCTCAAGACATTTTGGATTTGGTGGAGAATGGTTTTCAAGGACCAGTAGATGCAGCGTCATACAATGCCTTGTCTCAAGCAAAAAGAGATTTGTTAAGGGGCAATATGAAGAATGATCCAAATACCTCTTCTATATTTTCCAAGCAATTCATGAAAGTATTTTCCCGTGGGTTAGAGCAGCAACGAAGTCCAAGCAATCATGGAACACCCTCCAAAAAGCCTACCAAGGCATGGAAAAAGTCAAGACAACAAAACTGAAAATGTTGAGAAGAGACTTTGAAACACTTTGTATGAAAGAGTCTGAGAATGTAGACTTATTTTTTACACATGTAATTGGGTTGGTTACTCAAATTAGGTCTCATGGGGAGACACTTGAGGAAAGGAAAATAGTTGAGAAAGTTTTGAGAAGTTTGCTAAGAGGGTTTGATGCCATTGTTGTGGCCATAGAAGAAACAAAGGATGTCTCACAGCTCTGAGTGGATGAGCTTCATTTATCATTGTTTTCTCATGAACATACACTGAATAGAGCAACAAGCTCCTCATTGGAGCATGCCTTCAAGACACAAGTTTCATTTGCTCAAGGTCAAGGTAGAGGAAGATCATATGCTAGAGGAAGAGGAAGAAGCCCACACAAAGGTGGAAGAAGAATCCCTTCAAACTCGGAAGGGGCACCAATCAAAATATAAGTCAATATCAAGCACAAGGTCAGAGGTATGATAAATCTCGACTCCAATGTCATTACTATAAGAAGTATGATCATTATATAAATGAATGTAGAAAGAAGCAATATGACATTTGTAACAAACCAAGTGTAAATTTCACAAAAGAAAATCAGAACCATGGTAACATGTTTTTAGATTGTAATGTAGAACAAAAAAAAACAAAGTGATATATGGTATCTAGATTCAAGGTGTAGCAACCACATGTCAGGGAACATAAAAATGTTTTCCAATCTAGATGAAAGTGTGAAATATGAAGTGACATTAGGGACTGGTAGAAAAGTCTCTGCCATGGGAAAAGGAAGAGTTAATATCCTAGCAAAGAAGGGGGAGAAGAATTACATCTCAAATGTTTACTTTTTCCCTGGTTTGAAGCATAACCTCATAAGAATCGGATGGCTCATGCAAAAGGGCTACAATGTCTTTTCAAAAAGGATGAATACACAATTTTTTTATAGGCCTCCAAGAAGATAGTTAATTGCAAACATTAAGATGACAAACAATATAATGTTTCCCCTAAAGATAACATCAGATTTGAAAGAAGAAGGTGCACAAACACAATTATCAATGAACTCACAAGAGGATGGAAGAAAAGATGCAGTTGTCACACAAGTGAAATTTCAAGCAGAAGTTAAGGATGAAAATTGTATATGGCATTTGAGGTTTGGTCATCTCAACTTTGGAGGTTTGAATTTGATGCATAAGAAAGGCATGGTGAAGAGATTACCACTCATAGAGAAACTAGATAGCCTATGTGAAGGATGAATCTTGGGCAAGCAACATAGAGAGACAATTCCAGCAGGAAAGTGAGTAAAGGAAAAGGTACCTTTGGAGATTGTCCACTCAAATTTATGTGGACCAATGCAAACAACATCAATTAGTGACAACCACTATTTATTGACCTTCATAGATGACTACACAAGGAAGACATGGGTCTATCTCCTCAAACAGAAAAGTGAAGTGTTTGAGCGCTTTCGCCAATACAAAGATATTGTTGAGAAGTAAAGTGGACACTTCATCAAAGTCCCCGAGACTGACAGAGGTAGGGAATACATCTCAAATGATTTCCTATGCTTTTGTAGGGAACATGGAATTCACAAGAAATTTACAATAAGATATACACCTCAACAAAATGGTGTGGCAGAAAGGAAGAATAGGACCATTATGGAAATGGCAAGGAGTATGTTGAAGGCAAAGCATTTGCCAAATGATTATTGGGCTAAAGTTGTCACATGTGCAACATATATCTTGAATAGATATCCAACCAAAAGTGTCCAGAATGTAGTTCCTGAAGAGGCATGGAGTGGAAGAAAGCATAGTGTCACTCACATGAGAGTCTTTGGTTGTGTGGAATATGCACATGTCCTAGATGAGTTGAGGAAGAAGTTGGACAACAAGGGAGAGCAATGTATATTTGTTGGATATAGTGATGAATCCAAAGCATACAAGCTCTACAATCCATCAACCAAGAAGGTCATAATCAGCAGAGACGTGTCGTTCATAGAAGAAGAAGCATGGGATGGAAGTTTAGAGAAGAAAGTCAATGTGAAATCATGTATACCACATGAGGACAAAGAGGAATTGACAGCAGTAAACAATTCCTCAACAGTGACTCCCTCTCATCCTATTCAAGTGCAACAAAGCAAGCAGCAAGGAACACCATCAACAAATAACTGGACAGTGTTGCGCAGTCAAGCAAGTGTTTCTCCAAGCACACCGCAAAGCGCAACACCAAGTGACTTGAAAAATGTTTCCACAAATAGAAGCATACTTGTTGGACAATGGTTTCGACAAATGTGACAGTGAACCTACTCTCTAAATCAAAGAGAGTGATGATAAGATTCTTATTATCATCTTATATGTAAATGATTTAATTTTTACAGGCAGTGATGATTTCCTCATTGCTGATTTCAAACAAGTCATGAAGAATGAATTTGAAATCACTGACTTGAGGTTGTTAAGATATTTTTTGGGCATAGAAGTGAAGCAAACAGATAATGGAATTTTTATATCTCAAGCAAAGTATGTGGCAGACATTTTGGAGAGGTTTAATATGCAGAACAACAAGCCCGCACCAACTCCAACTATCATGGGATTGAAGCTGAGAAAAGAAGATTGCAGCAAAATCTCAAACTGACATTATACAAAAGTATGATAGGCAGCTTGATGTATTTGACCGCCACTAGGCCGGATATAATGTATGTAGTGAGTTTGGTGTCGAGGTTCATGGAGACACCCAAGGAAACACATTGGCAAGCAGTGAAAAGAATCCTAAGGTATGTCATTGGGAAAAAAACTATGGTATTCAGCATACCGCAATAGATGATTTCAGGCTGGTTGGTTACACTGACAGCGATTGGGCAGGAAGTGTCGATGACAAAAAGAGCATGTCAGAATATTTTTTTCATTTGGGTTCCAGAGCTATTTCATGGGAATCCAAGAAGAAACCGATAGTTTCATTGTGAATAGCAGAAGTTGAAAATGTCTTCATAATAGCAGCAACGTGTCACGTAGTTTGGATGAGAAAGATGTTGAGGGATCTTCGCCACGACCACGAGGGAATGACAACTATTTTCTGCGACAACACATTAGCAATTGCATTATCAAATAATTCTATTTTTCACAAGCGGACCAAGCATATTGATGCTAAATATCATTTTATCAGAGAGTTGATTAACAATGATGAAATTGTGTTGTAGCACTGCAGGTCACAAGAACAATTTGTTGATATTTTCACAAAACCATTGGCACGTGAAAGTTTTTTTTATTTCAAAGACTGTTTGGGAATTGTCAATGGTGGAAGTTGTTATTAAGGGGGGTGTTGGAAATATTAATCTCAACCACCACCTTAAACAGACTGACAAAGACTGACAAACACCATGCTTTCCCAATCAACCACTACACAGTTGCAATTTTGTTTACAGTCAAAAGGACTAATGTCAGAGCAGAAGTACAACACTGACCATTCTGCAACACAGCAAAGATTTTAAGACATTTAATAAATTTTGATAAATAGTTTTGGGCAAACATTTAATCTGCGACTATTGCCCACACTCCACAACACCTACAAGATGAAAACCAATTACTATGTAAAATCGCCCATGTTGAGTATTAATTATTTGCTCTATCATGTATTAATGTCAAATTTGTATGTTGAGATAAATATGACTGTAAAAGTCATTTGTAATGTTGGGCAAGTTAGAGAGCGAAACTCTATGAGGTAGTGAAGAGAAAATCACACAAGAAATATTGGTGGGCACATGAAAACCAATTTTACAGAGTTTTACAGACATTTAGTCCCTAACCCCAAGCGCAAATCACAGTAAGTCGTTTGTATTTATCACGTGAATGTATTTTCCAATGTTTTATATTATAAGCAAGAGTATGTTATGCTGTGATGTGGTCTTAAACATTCATTAGTAAATTTACAGCAACCCTTTTACTTTTACTCTGTTTTGGTGTGAGTTATTTCCTCTGTTTTATTAAGCCTCTGTGTAATTGGGATTTCCATGCCGCAACCGAATTCTGAGTGAGACTCATGTTTTATTAAGCATGCGTGTAGTTGGGATTTCCATACCGCAACATAAGACTTACCTTGCCCAAACCGAACTCTGAACTCTGAGTGAGACTCCTCTCCTCTGCCCAGGTTAAAAAAAATTTAACAAATTGATACAAACGGTTCAAACCAACACCAATACTTCATGTCAAATCTTGTCATTCATGTATATCATAAGCAATGTCAGATTCTAAATACCGAATTTTTATTTATAGATATGGACGAGGATACAAATATTATTCTGTCACCTAGGGAGTAATCTCCGGAGATTGGTTTTATTTAACTATACAAATACCACCTGAATTGAACTGAGGGACTGGAAGGAAGGAAGAAAGAGTCTACTGAATAATAATATATGATGGATACATCAGATCAAGATCACCGTTGGAAATTAATTCCAACTGCAGATCTGATCTTCAGCAATTAATTTCAGATTATCCGGAAGCCGCAAAAGTCCACTGATATTTTGCACTTTAAATATGCATTAAACGCAGAATTAAATCCCCTGCAGACAACCGACTTGTTTTTGCTGAAAAGGCATCACCGCCTTGCATCACCGTCTTTTGCAATAAATATAGAGATAAAGATCAGCAGATATTTTGTTTAATTTATTGTTTAACTCAGATCTTTAGTTTTTCCTATAAATGTAACGCACAGCAGTCCTATTTTCTTATGATCAGGCAGTGCAAGAGATTTCTGAACAGCAGTTCTGTTTTCTGTCTGAGTGTAAGAAATTTTAGAACAGCAGTTCTGTTTCTGAGAGAAGGTTAGAAGAACAGAGTGTGTCTCTTCTGTAAATGCACAACAGTGCTGAACCTACGATTTTCTGAGTTAGAGAAAATCGATTTCTAGAACTGAAGCGTTCCTCTTGTAACAGTTAGTTTTCTGTATCAGTTTTTGTTTACAGTTTATAAATACAAGTTTACTGTTTTACTGTTTTTCAGTTGCTGTTACACCAAGTGTCAAAAATGCTTTGATTTCACTCTCTAAGTCTATTAGTGAATTGACGCCCCTTGCTTTAGTTGCTGTTACACAAAGCGTCACTTTTCTTAAAGTGACTTAGCGTCAAAAACAACTTTCTGTTTTTCTGTGTTATTAAAAACATAGTATTTTTCCCGTTGCTGCAACACCACGATCAGCGTTGCTGCAACACCAAGTCCAGAAAACAAAATTATCAGTTTTCTGAGCAGAAACAGAGTAGTTTTATGTTGTCTGTTTGTTTAGGAATTTAGCAGAAAATTCCATCATATCAGAGAGTTGTTCTATGATGTTTTGTGTTATGGAATTCACCATAAAATTCCAACATGGTATCAGAGCTAGTCTAGGCACTCAGTGAGTCAAAAATAGAGATTGTTTTTCACTGTAGGAGCTGTAAGAAGTTCAAAGAGCAGAATTTTTCCAGCAGAGAAAGTTTTTGCTTGTTTTTAATTTTACAGTCAGCATCTTTTTTCTTTTAAGATGGCAGATGTTGGAACAGGTTTGACAAATTCCCAACTGCCACAGTTTATTGGGAAAAATCACAGTGATTGGTCCATAAAAATGAAAGCATTGTTTGCTTCTCAAGGACTATGGGAGCTGGTTGAAACTGGCTATGCTGAACCTGCAGATGCAACAACATTGACTGCTTTGACAGCAGCAGAAAGAGACCAATTGAAGAGTGACAAGAAGAAGGATGCCAAAGCCCTCTTTCTTCTCTTCCAATCAGTACATGAAAGTGTCTTTCCACGGATTGCAGCAGCAACAAAATCCAAAGAGGCATGGGATATTCTCAAGACTGCCTATCAAGGCATGGAGAAGGTGAACACTGTAAAGTTGCAGATGTTGAGGAGAGACTTTGAAACACTCAGCATGAAGGAATCTGATACAATAGATTCATTCTTCACTCAGGTTATTGGGCTGATAACCCAGATTAGATCTCATGGTGAAATCCTTGAAGAAAGAAGGATCGTAGAGAAAATCTTGAGATGTTTACCCTCAAGGTTTGAAGCTGTTGTGGTAGCAATAGAAGAAACAAAAGATCTCTCACAGTTCACGGTAGATCAACTGAGTGCTTATCTTATGTCTCATGAACACAGACTGAGTAGAAGAACAGATTCCTTTCTTGAGCAAGCATTCAAGACTCAGATGTCTTTCAGCCAAAGAAGAGGCCGAGGCAGAGCAAACAACAGAGGTCGTGGAAGAAGCCAGAATAGAGGCAGATATTATCCTGCAAGCACAAGCGGAAGGAGCTGCAATCAGAACCAAGATGAAGGTTCAAGCAAACAGCAAGCTCATGGACAAAGGTATGACAAATCCCAAGTCCAATGTCATTATTTTAAGAAATATGGGCACTATGCCAATGAATGTAGGAAAAAACAAAATGACATGAATAGTAGGCAGAATGTTAATTTTGCAAATGAAGAAAATAAGAACTCAAAGAATGTGTTGTTAACATGTAACATTGCACAAGACAAACAAGAAGATGTTTGGTTCTTAGACTCAGGTTGTAGTAATCACATGACTGGAAATATTGCAATGTTTGCCAATCTGGATGAAGATGTGAAATCTGAGGTAACAACAGGGACTGATACTAAGATAGCTGTCAAGGGTAAGGGCAGCGTCAATAATCGAGCAAGAAATGGAGAACAGATGACTGTGCCAGAGGTATACTATGTACCTGGGCTGAAATGTAATCTTTTGAGCATTGGGCAGCTCATTGACAAAGGTTACAACGTGTTCTTCAAAGATGATATGTGTACAATCAGAGACATACCTCCAAGCAAGAAGATCATTGCACAGGTGCAGATGACCAGCAATAAAATGTTTCCTCTCAAGCTCAGGGAAGATTTGAAAGAAGGAAGAACTATTGCAGCTGTAACACAAGAAGTCTTTCAGGAGCAAGTGAAAGATGAGAATTGGTTGTGGCACTTGATATTTGGACATCTCAATTTCGGAGGCCTGAATTTGTTGCACAAAAAAGAAATGGTAAAGGGATTACCGTTGATTGAAAAACCGGACAACCTTTGTGAAGGCTGCATCTTGGGCAAGCAACATAAAGAAAGCTTTCCAGCAGGAAAGAGTATAAGGGCAAAAGCACCCTTGGAAATTGTCCACTCTGATGTGTGTGGACCGATGCAAGTACCATCACTTGGTGGAAACAGGTATGTTTTAACTTTCATGTCATTTTGTTTCTTCCTACATTCATTGGCATAGTGCCCATATTTCTTACAATAATGACATTGGACTTGGGATTTGTCATACCTTTGTCCATGAGCTTGCTGTTTGCTTGAACCTTCATCTTGGTTCTGATTGCAGCTCCTTCTGCTTGTGCTTGCAGGATAAAATCTGCCTCTGTTTTGGCTTCTTCCACGACCTCTGTTATTTGCTCTGCCTCGGCTTTTTCTTTGGCTGAAAGACATCTGTGTCTTGAATGCTTGCTCAAAAGAGGAATCTGTTCCTCTACTCAGTCTGTGTTCATGAGACATAAGAGAAGCACTTAGTTCATCTACCGTGAACTGTGAGAGATCTTTTTTTTCTTCTATTGCTACCACAACAGCTTCAAACCTTGAGGGTAAAATTCTCAAGATCTTCTCTACGATCCTTCTTTCTTCAAGGATTTCACCATGAGATCTAATCTGGGTTATCAGCCCAATAACCTGAGTGAAGAATGAATCTATTGTATCAGATTCCTTCATGCTGAGTGTTTCAAAGTCTCTCCTCAACATCTGCAACTTTGCAGTCTTCACCTTCTCCATGCCTTGATAGGCAGTCTTGAGAATATCCAATGCTTCTTTGGACTTTGTTGCTAGTGAGGCTGTCTCTACTGTTGCCTTTGCTGCGGTTTTGCGGGTGGTTGTCTAGATGAGGAGTGTTTTGGGAAGCAAGGCAATGTTTTGGTCCTATTTCGAGTCCTTGATCCTAAATATCCAAAGGCAAAAATACCATGATCGAATTCCTAGCACAGATCCTGAATATCCAGATGCAAAAATGCAGGGCAGGAAAGCTTGAACAACCGTTGTTGTTGCGATTTTGATGAGCTAGTGTTTTTAGGATTTTTATTTTCTCTTACCATGTGTTGGTCTTCTTCAGAGACATGGAGACAAGTTTCATTTTCATGTGACGTGTTTTGTTTTCCTGATGCATGAAGATAGGTTTCGTTTTCTATGGGCAGGCCATGTTTCATTTTCTTTCACTAACCACGTGATTTCTTCGACCAGCGGGAATCTACTTTATTTGTTTTGAGATATTTGGGATTCTACAACGGAAAGAAAAAATCACTAAAAAAGAGGTAGGAAGAAAGTTAATTTTGTTTAATTATTTATTTATATATTATTATTAAAACAATGTTTTCAATTTACGATAATGTTGTGGTTCAAAATGTGTAGAAAATCCCACAGAGTTAATTTTGACGTGAGGAGTTAATTTTGAAGGAACGCTCTGCCATCTTTTTGATTAATTTATTCCTATGAGGTCTCTTGGTAGGAGATCCACAATGTTGGTACTTAAGAACGAATAAATTCATGCCATACTAAGAGCCCGAAGGATATTAACAAGCCAGAGGACCAGTCTATAAAAATTGTAAAGGTCAGAGTTACTCTATCATTATAGATCCAACACCCATCACTCAAGGGTTCTCAAATATTTTAGGATTTATTTCCAAAATGCTTTCTGTGTATAGCTTATCTTCTTAAGATCTATTTCCGAATGTTTTCTGTTTCAAAACCCTAATTTTACGAATCCCCAAATACTAAAAATTTGAGAACAGCTTGTGTCTGGCTCTGAAAAACTCAAACTTCTGGTCATTTTGGCAAAGGTAAATTTTTGAAATGGTACATCTCACATCTTGCCTAGTATATTGATATTTTTTACCATTCATTCAGAAATAGGAAGCAGAAAAATCCAAAGTTCTCGACATACATCTTTCTAATTGTCTTTTGTGACAACATACATGAAGTTATAGGTCTGGCCCTTAACAACATTTCTAGGTCTGTATCAAAGCATGTAGTTGACAGGTATGCATCAATATTATTTGCTGTATGTTGGAACAAAAACAATTTGAACACAGTCATGCACCCTTATGGAACAACAAAAGAAAAGTGCTAAAAGGCTAGACGGTGTTTGATGGCTGGGCACTCATTATCACAACACTGTTCAGACTTTTGGATAGAGGACTTCTGTATAGCCCATGTCAAATTTTGCATATACTTCATCACATCTTTCATTCACTAGTATTGTTGTTCAAGGTTTTGGATGTTGTTCAAGGTTTTGGATGATGTGGTCAGAAGAATGGCCAAGCATGGGAATATGATTATTTGCAACCACTAAAAATGCAATGGCCTCTAAAATGCAATCAATAACATGTATGTAACAAATATTTGAGCATCATTTATCCCACTTAACTGATAGTCCATGCTTCAGGTAGGAATAAATGGTACACCACACAACTGATGACTATATTGGGGCAAAGAATTTGATCTGTGTACCGTACTAAAAGATGATGGGTATAACAAGGAATTTCAATAGCAATCCAACCAAGGCAGTTTTCATAAAGCATAATCAGTGCTTAATGCTAGTATATCATCAATTCAAGACACGAGTAACATGAAAACAGCCTTGAAGCTTACATTTGTGAAAATAAACATTTCTTATGACAGACTGTAACATGTGAAGAATACAAGACAAGCACGACACTGACAGTTAAGTTTCATGAGGGAGGCTGCAAAAGAACCAAGTTAGGATCATTATAAAACTGCACATGAAGGTCTAAAGTGAAGGTTGCACAGGCCAAGGACTTCTCATTAATATCTAATTGATGCAAAATCCAGTTAGAATGAGCAAAAAAAAAAAAAACACTCTAGACAAGTCATGAATAGGCAGAATGTTATGGATAATGAAGAACATTTTGACAAAA
Organism: Pinus taeda; assembly: GCA_000404065.3. Taxonomy (NCBI): domain Eukaryota; kingdom Viridiplantae; phylum Streptophyta; class Pinopsida; order Pinales; family Pinaceae; genus Pinus; species Pinus taeda. Next base: position 33,228 of record APFE030558199.1, on the reverse strand, counting down.
GCTCTCTTAAAAAGGCAGTAAAACTTTTCAACACAGTTTTACCAAGGATGGTGTTTGTCTCAGTACATTGTACTAAGGCAACTCATTACACTAAGAAAAATATAAAAGTGGCAGAACAAAAGCTGCACCAAAATGAAGAGAAACTGTGAAGATCCTCTAACATTCAAGATATTAAAGCCATGTTGAAACATAGAATCTAGAATAACCATAGAAACAGTCATAGATCATTGAAATCCATTATTTCATTCCTCTAATGTTAGTTCATGCACTTGGGGGCATCATACCCATACAAACAAATATTGTTTATTGCAAGCTGACCCTAGCACTCATTTTGAGATACAACAACTTCTCTTGTGAAGACCTTAGAGCAAGTAATAATCTTTGAAATCATAAATTGATGTTTTAATATGCACAGATAAATCAAGCTTTAATGTGTGCTTGTTTTGGACGTTGACCAAACATAGTGGAAAGGGCCATTGGATTAATGAAGTGCTAACATGACTACATTTGATATCTAATTTCACCCAGCACCTTCATCTTGCACATGCTACAATAAGATAGGAAAGGAATAAGCTCTTTGTAGCACGAATAAGCTCTTTTTAGCAATAATGTAGTATGAATAAGCTATATTTGGGTTGTGACTAGTTCAATGCTCAAGCCCCCCTTCCAAGCCCCCTTCCAGCTCAAGGCAAGGCAGAGACTAGCTGCCATGTAGCCTATCTTGTTAGTATTGAATCTACTTTTAATCATTATAAATAATATATTAGAAAATTGGTTTCAAAATGATTATCTGTCGAGATTATATTTAATTAAATGGAAAAAATATAATGAAGTAGGATATCATGTCACATTGTTAGTTCGTTAAGCCTTTTTGATTAGAGAAACGAGAATATGGGATAATTTGAGAAAATAATTCAATGAGTTTACCAACAATGTATGAATATGAAAGGATTCCCTTTGGGCACTAGGGCCTTTAAAGGAACAAGTCAAGTTTTAGATGAAAATACATAATATAAATATGTTAAATAGTTAGAATAATAATTTTTTCAACAAAGAAAAATTTCATTTAGATTATTAACCTTAGTCTTACATAAGCATCATCATTGAAAAGTCTATTCTCTATAATTTATAGATATATCCAAAATTGATATAGAATAATCCCTCCTCTAATGTTTGTGAAAATGGATATATTTTTGCAAAATTTCAAGTCAATGATTGAGTAGGAGTAAGTTGAAGGTGAAAGGAAAAAGTGTCATTTTTCCTTAATATATAAAATAAACCAATTGAGGTTTGACATTCAAAGAAACATTATAAAAAAGGATTTCCCAGTTTATGGAAAAATAATTGAAGGGGGAATAAATTAAAAGATGGATACTTGCAAAAATGAGACGGTAGTGAGAATGATTGGGACTCAAAATAAAGAAATATAATCAAAGGTTGGATAACAAAGTGAATTTGAACTTTACCATGGTGAACATAAATAGTTTATGAGAAAAATCATATGTAAAAATACCACGAATGAGCAAAAATACATGATATCTTTGGATAAGAGTCTGTACCTTCATTTTGCATTACTTCTTGAAAATTTTCAAATAGAATTACTTGTCGGCTTTTCTATTGGGTAATCTCCATCATCCCTTTATCCCTTTGTCAATTATTTTAATGATTATATATCTTAATATACATATTATTTTTTAAATTTCTAATTATTATTCGTATGTTATGATTTATTTCCCAAGAATGGTTTTAATATTTATTGGTTAACACTGTACGCTACATTACACGGCTTAATAACCTCTAATTATATTGTGGATTTCACACATATGGCACTATTTATTTTTTATTATTAAATCATTATCATGACAATTAAATGTAATGACCTTTCATTCAAATTCCTTTTAACTCCCAAAACACTCGAAACAAATTTGTTGCATAACTAGATTATATCATGACATATTACCAGAATAAGTTGATTAACCATCACTCAGTTCAATGTTTAATTAAATTCATGGTTTGAATTATCATTATGTAAAGCACATGTTACAACCCCAATTTGTAGTTTTTATTCTATGAAACTTGTGAGGCATTCAGCTCCAACCATTCTCCTCCTCTTTTTTCAAGCCAAATACATTAATACATAGACAGATAAACCACTTTCAATATATATAAAACAACACTTCCTATAAGAAACATTAGATAAGAAATTGAGAAATATAATATAACTTCATGCTTATGGTGGTAATGATAACAAGTTAGAAAGATTTGCATCATTTGTGGCTTGCATACATAATAAGTAGCAAAGTGTATTATGGAATAGAGAGTTGGGTATCTACATTTAAAGAAACATGTATGTTATTTTATTGGCATAACAAAATTGTAATTTCTAAGTTCTTCATATTCAAATTGAGAAAGTATAACATTAATCTAATAATAGAATTGACATAATAGGGTAAAGATGGTTTGTTATTGGACATTGGTATTGAGACTAAAAATCCATGACACCAATCCTAGAACTAGAAATGGAGGATTTATTTCATGCCTTGGAAGATAAGATTGTGATAATCATTATTTGAGCCTAATTGAGAATTGCAAAGACGTAAAATTTGTTTATTTAGATAGTGAAAGCCCATCATGATAATATTTATATGTCATAGACCTATTCTTTATATATTGTTTGGTATTAAATCATTTGATTCCATGGTGTGAAGAAGATTCTAACACTTTAATAAGAATGTAAACCTAACATTGGTACTCTTTGGGCCATTAAAGTGTAAATACAAAAGGAGAATAAAAAAATGAAGGAGAAAATATAGAGGCTTGGAAAGAGAATATGAAATCAAGAAGAGAACCTTGAGACTATTAAAAACAGATTCCCTTTGCTTAAGGAAAAAAATATTAGAAGTATAGAACATTGTTCATACAATTATGGTGTATTGGAACAAGGCGAAATCTCAATTCTTGCAACTAGGAGAGAAAGTATTTGAACTAGATGATTAACAAGAACAAAATCTCACTAAAATGATGGCTTAGGTGTTCTAATCCCCCACCCCATATTTACCCACTTTTACAAGATCTCCAGGGTAAACATGAGCTCAATGCTACTATGACATGGCTCGATCTTCAACATCTATGGATGGAATTGGGGTCTACAAACTAAGCACTTTTTGACATCCATTAGGGACTATAGACAAGTTAGGAGCTAGATTACCACCCCGTGTGATCAATCCTTAAGCTAGAATCCTCTTTTAGTGACATAACACCACAACCACAGCCTTGACATATTGCAGATATGATTATGAGGCTATAACTGCACTCGTAAGCCTGCTTCCATGTGGTTATTACCAAAAGAATCCAATTTTGTGTTGATAATTCTGAGATGTGAACCAATATTTCAAGCTATCCTCGATGCCCTTTCCAAGAACTGCTTGTAACTTTCTAAAAGAATTGAAAAATGCTAACAATGCTAATCATTCACAACTTGACTATAGAGACCTAGCCATGTAAAATAGGAACCATGACCAATATGCCATGAAATCAAAATAATAACAAGTACATGTGATCATTAATCACATTAGAAAAATAACTCTGAATTAAATATAAAAGAATCCAACCAACTTAGGGACTTATTCATACCAACTGACCATATGATGGGATAAAACAAATATTTATTTAAGCTAATCATTTCCATACCATATTCCAAGCATGAATGTGTGATCTCATAGGATAAACCAAGACATAAAAAAAGAGTTACTCTCGAGGTTGAACCACCTCCACGCACAAGCTAGTGTGATCTCACCTAAATCGGTATCAAGATAAAAAAACCAAAGCAAGATTGGATGCTTAAGTATTCCTTCACCATACCTTGTGGAATTTTCATGCCTCCACCCACCTATTGAGGGCTTCTTGGAGAAAACCATTTCCACCCCTAACTCTTGGTAATCTTTCTGACACTGTCACCTGGATCCAAAACCCTCAAGCAATCCAAAGCTCAACCAAGAATTAATCCCCATTACACCATGGTTATCCTAGAAATGGAAGGGAAGGATGAAACCACTACCATACTAGGAAAAGCCCATGTGAATGATAATAGATGAACAAAAAAAAATGCATATACGATGCATTCATATCCCAACAGGGAAATCACACATGTAACTTGTTACCTACAAAATCCTCCTGCCAAAGCTATCAATCCAACTTTCCTTTTATTTCTCTTTTGTTTCCTTTTTCTATCCTTTTCCTTCATTTTCCTTCTGAGTTTCCTTTTTCCATATCAAAGTGAATGCTAAAGTGCTTCAAGTATTCTTTAAGGATGCAAGTGTAGTATACTGAGGGGGTATCATATGAGGTACAAAGGGAGGTACCCAAGGGAATAATGTGATGTAATAATATAATGGGCTATAGTTAATAAAGTGTTTAACCCATATTATTCAAGGGACCACAAGTATTTGGGAATAATGTGATAAGCCCATTGTAATGGATGTATGGTATTTAGATACCCATGGTATTGTATGTATGAAGCCCATATAGAGCCTAGAGACTCTTCATTGGTACATACCAAGTATTGTTGTATTGATAAGCATATGGATTGTGGAGTGTTCTCCTTAAGGAGTGATTGCATGGTGTTGCCCTACCTGAAGGGTTTTGATATTAATTAAGAAGAATTTTGATTTCTATTCTTGGATCAATAATGATACTTCTTGGGCATACATTGCACTTTTAATATATTTGCAGGTCAGATGTATTACAAGGGGTGCGAAAGCTATATCTATATATAAATATATATATATATATATATATATATATATATATATATATATATATAATATATATATATATATATAATATATGTGTGTGTGTTACAATAGAAGTTGGTTTCTTTATTAAAATCTTCATAAATAATTACACCTAGGGCAAAATTCAGATATGCTATTATTTCACAAATTTTACAACAAAATTTCTAGATCTGCTCGACAAACTTAAAGCCCAAAAACATCCTGCAAAAAAAAAAAAAAACTATTCGTTTTGCCCAAGAATGAACTTTGATACCTTTTTGTAATATACTTAACCTCCAAATATATAAAAAATACAAGATATGCCCAAGAAATATCAAGGTCGATCCAACAATATAAACTCGAAATTCTTATATTTATTAAAAAACCTTTAAGGTAGGGTAACACCATACAAGTACTCCTTAAGGAAGGACATCACTCCATAAGGCATCTTCTTGTCAATACATTAGTCCTTGAAATCTCTTAAATGAATAGTAGCTAGCCTCTATATACACTTTATACAAACAATACCATGGGTAAATACGATGGGTCTCCCAATATCATACATCCATTACAATGAGATTATCACATTATTCCCTAACTACTTGTGGTCCCTTGCATAATGTGGGATAACCACTTTATTTATTAACTATGGCCCATTATACTATTACATAACATTATCTCCTTGGGTACCTCCCTCTATACCCCATATGATCCCCCCATATGTATAATACGTTCCACCCCCCTTAAACCTTTTTTGTCCCCAAAAGATGATAAGAACACAAATAATAAGATGTACTCAAAAGAGTATTCCATTGGTACCATGTGCATGGATCTAGCCATCTTAGAGAAAGGTGACCACTCAATCTAGCCGATTCCACACTCGCTTGAGATGGAGTATGATCATGGCAGTTCCTCTATGTTGGTGTGTTATGCATGAATTTTGGTTGTCAATCATCATAATTTTCCATGATTTAACCTTATCCTTGCCCTAACTATGCTACCTAAACCTTAGTTTCACAACTAAATTAAAACATTTACACATGATTGTTGGTCTCTTTTGTGATTTGATTGGATATGGACTATAAGGGCCTAATTGTTATTAAAAAGGTTTAATAGGCTTAATTTCCTTTCTAAATTATGTTTTTATATTTCCTTATGTCATTGTGAGTAAATGTCATTAATCAAAGTTAGAGTTCGGTGGTGTAGAATTCATAGTTCTTGTACCACCTACCATTATTGTACCCGATGGACAACTGGCCCATTCATTTTGGATTGACTCCAACAACACTACGCTTTTTAAGGAATGACACACATCTCTTATCAAGGGTTTGTTCCATTTTCTGCATAAGGTCTAGGGCATTACGAATGAGCTAAAGATAGGCTTGGAGTGTTATGGATGGACTATAAGTGGAGGTCGGTCACCATTCAAATGCTTTTTCCTATTAAGCTTTCATCGCGACTGAGAGTTGAGTTTTATGTATAAAATAGGGATTCTGGGATAGTCTTAATTAGTGATATTATGAAGAATTTACAATTCACATTTGTTGTAATTTTGTAATCTTGTGTTGCCTTGTCTCTCTCAGGCTAGATCCACAGTTTTATAATGTATATTTCCAAAACACTCTAAATAAATACATAGTAAACTTTAGTTTCATATTTTGGTTCTTGTCATTATCTGTAATGTTCCATTTCCATAGTTAATTTCAAAATTTTCATACAAGGAAACGAGTTGGTTGGTTAGGGCCCAACCAACCCATCTCATTCTCCCTATCTTTCATAAGTTTTTTAGATCTAGTTATGTCAGTGTGAGCAGAGTGAGTTTCTTTCCATGCTCTTGTGGATTTTGTGAAACCCTTGTGAATGTTTTGTGTGTGATCTTATATCTGACAATTCTCTATGTGGTTGATTTAATTTCCATTTCTAGTTTTAAGTATATTTTTTTCATTCTTGAAATTATCACATTGCTTTTTCTTCTTCTTATTCTTCTTCGTCTTCTCTCTCTTTTCCTTTTCTTTGAATTTTGTTTCTAAGTTGATTTCAAGAGATTGGTTAAGGCTATGATTTTGAAGTTTGAATCATTTTATTTCCATCATACATGTTGTTTTACATAAATACAAACTTCGACGATATAATAACAACAGTGGAGGTAAATACTAAACTTCTAACAATTTCATATATGAACATAACTTGAACATTATTGCTTACAGGTATCATTTATGGTGTCTCTTTTTGAGAATAATTATTTGAATTGAATTTATCTTTCAAAACAAATTTTATGAATTTTTATGAGTGAGATCAAAAAGGATTACCTCCTCGCTTTTGGATAGGAACTCTACTTATAGCACAAGTGTCTTTCCTTTTATGGTATTCCAAGATTTCCTTTCCATTATTTTGCAGTCATTCTCATTGAGCATTTTAGATTTGGAGTCTTTTCATTAAAGTTCAAGCTTGAGTTTTTCCGCAATGTTTTCATTTATTTCCAGCTATAACACATTTGTATTCGAGTGAAGGGTAATTTGAATAGATCCGTTCTACTGTAGGAATAGTGAAGTTTTGTTACAAGAACAATGAGTTCTTACTATAGGAATAGACCATTCTGGTATAGGAATCGAATATTCGAGTAAATGAGCATAACATTCCATTATAGGAAAAGAGTATTCTTGTACCATAATAGAGTATCCTAGTGCAGGAACGAGACTCATTTCGGTATAGGCGCGTAGTTTCTCTAGTACAAGAATGAGATATATTTAGTAAAGGACACATATTTATAAGTGTATTAGAAGATCATTCCTTCTATTGTTTTTAAAGCATTGGAATTTTGATTACAAGAACATATTTCAGTTTCCAATATTCTTTCTAGATTGATTGCAAGGAATGTTTTAATTTTTCTATCAAGGTTTCTTTACAAAGTATTTTTCTTGAATCAATCTAGTACCTAGAGTGGCTTAGTGTTGTCCCACTAAATGTTTTCTCTCCAATTTCATTTCCTATTGATTATACAAAATTTAGTGAGAAGGTTAGAAGTAAGATTTATAGAAGTTAACCCAGAAGTCTTTGGCATTTCTCCTACTTTGCCTCTAAGCTTAAGTAACCTTGTGTGATAAATTATGTGTTCAAGGAGCACCCTGAATTGTAACTCCGGCACCCAACATTTTCACACCATTGTCGGGGAAGTGATTGGAAGAAATCTGGTAAAGCATTTTTATTTTTCTACAATATGGGTAAGTATGCTTTATTTCTTCACGCAATGTAGTTCTATTGTTGAAGTAATTTTATTTGAATAAATTTGTGTACCATATTTTTACTACAACATTTGATTGAGTTTTTTACCAAGTTTTTTCAATTGTTACTTTTGGTTGATTTATTTTAAAATGTATTACAAGAAGAGGTAGGGGTATGAAGCCTAGTAAGGGCTGAATACATAGTAATAAATCAGAAATTTTTTCTCATATTGGGCCTTCTCTTGTAGGCAGCAAGTCCTAGCAAATGTAGACCCACCACATTGGTATTGTTTACCAAGACTCTAGAGATAGTAGTTCAAGAGTTTCGCAACCAGCAGATGGAGGGAAAGGGACTACTGGAATCAAAAAGATTATCCTAAATCATAGTCCACTTTCGCATTGTGTTGAGAGTAGTTTGATTGGAAGAATAAGTATGGAGTTTCATACTTAAGGAACTGGTGAGAATCACCTAAATGAGGAACAATCCAGTTTTGTATTTCCCATTGTGGATCCGAATGGAGTAGTTCAGATGAAGAATATTCCACCCTACATTCTCCTTCATTTCCATGGTAAGGTACATGAGTGCCAAATTTATTTTCTATTTGAGTTTGATATATTGTGTACAAGCTATGATTATTCTTCAGATGCCTAGAAACTAAAATTGTTTCCTGAAACTCTCAAGGATTGAACAGTACATTGTTTCATGGGACTAGGAGGAAATACTATGGCCTCTTACAAACAAATGAAGAAATAATTTTTGACTAAATATTAGCAATATTGCAAAACAAGACAAATGCATGATGACATTTTCACTATTGCACAAGGTGAAGAAGAGACCTTGGAAGATTACTTAGAATGATTTTTATACATTGTCCAAAGGTCAAAACACAAATTTGATTTAAATATTATTAGAACCTTGTTCTTGTGAGCACTTACTAATGATGATAAAAATAATTTGAATTTGCTAGGATAAGGGGATACTGTTGAAAAGAATTTTGATCATATTTGTGACTTGTAGAGGAAATTTTCACAAAATTGATCTAGATCTAATAGAGGTATTCAAAGTAATTCTCAAAATACTAGATTTGAATCTACATATGCTATGAGTATTGTCTTGGAAAATAAGATCAGCAATTTGAGAACCAAAATTATGAATACTATTAGCAAAAAGATAGATTCTTTAGACTTTCAGCAGAAATTAGTAGAAGAGCAAGAAACATTGTCCATTTATTGTCCTAAATGTAGGAAAATTAATCTTTTGCTTGAATGTCCTGTGGATGTTAAAAGTGTTAATAAATGTGTGATATGTACAAGAAAACATCATACTGAGGAATGCCCTTCTATATTGGGATATAAATATTCATTTTAAGGGGAGCATCAAGAACCAGAGTCATTACATGTTATGGGAGCATATAAATCATGGCCTTAGGTAGGTATAGGTATGAATCCTAAACATACTCCGTATTTTTTTGTTTATAGTGCACCATCATATTCCCAACAAAATGAAAATTATTGTCAGTCTTGGCAGCATGGTCATTAATTTCAGTGTGGACAATCACCTCCATCTAGGCAACAAGGGTGGATATGGTCACCACAATATCACTACCCTACACCAACATAGTCATATCCCACTACTTATACCTTATCCCATGGCCCAATATGGAATGCCACCAATGTTACCTCAACAAACACAGGTCATGCCAACATTACTATTACCACCACCCTTTTGACCACCTCAATTTCCTACATAACTGGTACCAAATCCAAATAATAAAGCTGTGAAAAAGATCCATTATATTAGATCACTTCCTTTTCTTGCTTATTAAACTATGTTGATTGGGCTTAATGACCTTTCACTAAGATCGCGAAGGGTAGTAAATCTAGAAAATAAAAAACAAAAACAACCTATGGTGATCATCGAGAAGAAATGTTAGGAGGAAGCTCGTAATCATTTGAAAGGAGATATCACCATTTGGCCCATTCCCACACATTTAGATTCATTAACATCTTCTTTAAACCAACCTCCCTTTCTAGAGAGGTTGGTTATGGGGAAAGATAACCTCATGCTTGAGTCCAACCTAGTGACTGAACTTAGGAATATTTGCATAAAGGTTCTTTTACTTCATTCCATTAAAGAGATCCCCATCTGTAATAAAATCACTAAGGATATTTGTTTCAAAAATCCAGGGAGGAAAAGAGTATAGCCTCATACTATCCAGATTGTTGGGAGAGTAGCAAAGTTAGTGAAAATCAGTGCTCAAATGGAAAGAAATATTGACGGTGGAAACCAAGTCGTTTCTTTTTAGATAACTCATTTCCTTGTCTCCAATCTATTAATAGGCCTAGTAGAAGCTATCAATGTTATGACTAGGAAAACCATGGAACAGATTTAGTTGGACCATATCCATCCTACTCACACTGTGCTTGAACATGCTCTCCAATAGTAAATCAAGCCATATGGTATATTAGATGACGTGGTTGTTTCAATTGATCCTTAGGAATACTGCACATATTTGATTGTGCTTTAGCCAAAAAATCCTATTGGAGGACATCCCTTGATTTTGGGATGACCATGACTTGCCACTGTTATGTAACCAGGTTACAAAAACATAGAAAAGATAGATGAATGCCTTAGAAATAAGCCTCTTCAAGGGGGAAACCTCCTTTACATTGCACAAATGAAAAATTCTTGGATGATACAAATGAAAAGGCCTCCTTTATGATATATAGGAGTCTAAGGGGTCATAATATAATCAGAGCCGACATGACAATAATAATGTAAGGACACAATAATAACAACAGTGGGCTTCTATGGGGCACAATAATAACAATATGGGGACTATACTTGCACAACAATATAATAAGGGGGATGTACTAATAACAATAAGGTGTTACACTAGTAATATAGGGACATAACATGCCCCTCTCCTTCAAAAAGTGTTGTCCTCAACGCTTGAGTAGTTCTTGATGCTTCTGTATAAATTCTTGTCCTCTCATGTGGAATCTTCGGTGGGTAAGTTCTTCCACTTGATGAGATACTCGGAAATTGATCTATTTCGTAGCTTTTGATTCCTTGGTTCTGTGATTGCTTCAGGTTCTAATATGATTTTTCCTTCCTTATCAAGTCTCGCAATTCTGCAACTTTTGAATGAGTTCCCACTCCTTTGGTCATATGGATATATTTAAGGCCTGATGTGTGGAGGAATATTTCATGGAATAAAATGAATATCATGATCATGATCATGAATAGGTGGGAGGCCTTTGGGAGTCTCAAATACCTTGGGTAAGTGTCCAAAACGTTTTGGAGATATCGATAAATACATGATTTCGATGTGCGATCCTCTAGTGAACATAATTGTGCAATTACACCCCGTTGTTCTTCATTTACAAGCTTTGCCATACTGTTAGAGTTGATTATCTTTTTAGGTTTTCATTCGATACCCCTCAATTCAACTTCCTTTCCTTCCCAAAAAAAATTCAAGAAATTTTTTGAAAATTAAAACTATCTTACCCAAAGATTGTAGCCATTGGACTCCTAGTAAAACGTCAACACCAGCCATTGGAATGGAAAGCACTGGGCTATTCAATACATATTCTCCCATGCATATCTTTATATAATGGCACTTACCAGAGGAATTTATGGTTCCTCCACTTGAAACCATCACCTAACACTCTGATGTTGGATATAGGAAGCAATTCAATTCCTTGGATATCTTACAATTAATAAAATTATGGGTACTGCCCGAATTAATCAACACTCTTACATTTTTTTTCTTGATATGTCCTTCTATATTGATATTTTAAGAAGTGGTAATTTCTTCCAATTCATTACAAGTTATGGTCAGATTAATTTCTTGAGACTCGATGTGATCTTTCAATTCTTCCTGATATGTCCTTCTATATTCATAGTTTGAGGAGTGGCAATTCCGTCCAATGAATTAGAATAGATGGCCAGATTCATTTCTTCTCTCTTGATCTGATCTTTCACTTCTTGAAGATTTTTCTTCTTGATATGTCCTTCTATCTTGAGAGTTTTAGGAGTGGTAATTCTTTCCAATGCTTTACAACACATGGTCGGATTCATTTCTTCTTTCTCTGGGGTTGGTTCCTCATATATACTCTTTTTTCAATGTTTCTTGATCCTTTTCTTCCTCTTCTCCACAATAAATGTAAAATAATTTCTTCTCAATACACTTATGACCTTTAATATATTTGTTATCATAATTTTAACAAAACCCTTTTTCTTTTTTTCTTCCAATTGTTGTGGTGTAACCCTTGTGGTTTGTGGAAGGCTAGGAAAAACGACACTTCCATATTTATAGCTATGAGGGGTAGACTTCCTTGTTGCAATAACTTTTCTTTCCACTTTGTAACAAAGCCTCCTTTCTCTTTTTTCTTCCAATTTGTGTGGTGTTTCTCTAAAGAAGCTGTTGCTCTTTGTATCCTCATAATGTGCTATCATTTCCTCCATGAAAATTGACCATGTAACAAGTTGTTTACAAGAAAAAAGCCCTTTATACCATAAAAATTGATCCAATCCTAAATATGAAAATGCAATAAATATCTTTTGTAACAGTGGTACACTATGTAGATCAAAATATTGCTCCATCTGTAGTATCCAATTTACTAGATCCTTTCCAATAAACTTCCTCATATTGCATTTTCTTGATTTCAGGAGCTCTATCTTGAAATGACTGTAACTATGTAATTTCAGATCTTAAAGTTTTGAAACTCTCTCCCACAGTAGCACTCTATTTCCTCTTTCTAACCCCACAAGTCTGATCAGAATTTGATTCTCCAAGAAAAAGTTATGCCTAATCTCATAAGATGACCTGATTATATAATGTTTTAGTAGAGCGAACTTGTACAACGTGCCACATGTCACTATTTCGACCTTTGGATCTACAAACTATGAAAAAAAAACTACAGTTCGTCCTCTTTCTGTAACTTCTTACAAGATTTCAATTTGTTGCTCAGAGAGAATGTTATGATGATTTTCCCAAGGTCACCTGTTTGGAATGTAATTCAAGGCTTTGCAAAACAATAACTTCCTCAAACTATATCTTTGAAAATATAGCAAGACAGGATCTAAAATTCAAAGCTAAGGTTTAGATTGATGTCTTCTCAAATGGGTTGTTGTTTTAGCTTCTAAAACTTTGTAGCAAAAGCGTTATAGTGAATATACCACAATGACCTGATTTAGTTGAAATTATAGAGCTTGCTAAAACCCTAAATTCCTTAGTTCATATCTCCGACAATATAGTGAGACAAGCTCTGAAATTTGGATCTGAGGTTCAGTGTGACCTCCTCTCAAATGGGGTTTTTATTTTACTTCTGAAATGTCACATAAAAATGTTTCTAGTGAAAATGCCACGATGACCTATTTGGAGCATCAAAACCCTAGAATCAAAAGCTTTTATACCAAATGTTATGGAACCAGATTACAAAAAGACAGAAAAGATAGATGAATGCCTTAGAAATAAGTCTCTTCAAATGGAAAACCTCCTTTACATTACACAAATGAATAATTCTTGGATGATACAAATGAAAGGACGTCCTTTCTATATATAGGAGTCTATGGGGTCATAATATAATCAGAGCTGACATAACAATAATAATGTAAGGGCATAATAATAACAATGGTGGGCTTCTATGGGGCACAATAATAACAATATGGGGACTACATGAGCACAACAATATAATAAGGGGATTGTATTAATAACAATAAGTTGTTAGAGTAGTAGTATAGGTGCCTAATAGCCACAACATATGCCTATATAGGATGTGGCTCTCGTGATATCTGTAATTCTCATTGAGATGCTAGGAAAAGGGTCACCTTGTACCCACTTGCTAGATCCATTCACAAACTTCAAGATACCTTATGGATAGACTATGATAGTAGTGATGAGGAGACTCAATCTATTTCTATGATCCACCAATATACAGACTCAACTGAGGAGGGTGAGATTCAATATTTCTTGAAAACCTTGGACAAGATGCCAAATTTTGACTTAGTGTCTCATATATTTGGCATAATTTTTCAATAAAATAATGATTCGTAGCCCTTTAAACTACATAGTTTAGCTACATCTACTAGCATTCTTGAGTATAATACCACTCTTCCTAAGATTAGTCCAAGAAAATATTTATATATTAGTTCAGACTTGGACCAACCCCAACAAGAACAACATATGAGCTTGTTACAAGACTATCTTGGTGCCTTTGCATGGAGCTAGGAGGAAATTAAACATATCCCTCTTAAAACTTGCACTTATCATATTTACATTCAAGAAGGAGTTCGGCCTATTTGACAAATCCAAAGGCATATGAATTACACACTAAGAGATATTGTTAAGGAAGAAATTAAGAAAATCTTAGATGTCAAATTTATCTATCATATATCTGGTAGTCAGTGGGTCTCTCCATTAGTGATAGTCCCAAAGAAGGATGGGAAATGGTGTATTTGCATTGACTATAGAGAATTGAACAAATCCACTCTCAAGGATTACTGTCTCCTTCCCTTGATATTATGTTTGATACCCTTGGTGGTAAAAAGTAATTTTCTCTTTCATATGGCTTAAGCAGTTATAACTGAATAGAAATCGCAGTCGAGGATCAGGACAAAACAAATTTACCTGTCCATGGGGAACATTTGCCTATCGATTGCTTCCTTTTGGACTTTGTAGTGTGCCAGCCACATTTCAAAGGGAAGTATCAACCATTTTTTCTCACCTTGAGTGTGTAGAGGTTTAGAACGATGATTTTTCAGTATTTGGTGATTCTTTCCAAGAAGCCCTAAAAAATTTAGAAAAAGTACTTTTTCATTGCCAAGAATCTTGCCTCACATTGAGTGATAAGAAATGTAGGTTGATGTGTAAATAGGGGGTATTTCTTGGCGGTCTTGTCTCTGACAAAGGTATTCATGTAGATCCAACAAAAATAGAAGTTATCTTATGTCTTCCTACACAAAAAACAAAAATGGAAGTGACAGGATTCCTTGGACATGTAGGGTATTACCAAAGATTAATTAAAAATGTTTTTAGGATATCTAGTCCTATTTTTCAACTCTTAGCTAAGGATAGTGATTTCTCTTGCACTAAAGCCCGCCAAGAAGATTTTGAGGAGATGAAGGAAAAACTAGTATAGGCACCAGTCTTGAGGGGACCTAATTGGTCTCTTCCATTTCATATTTCCTCACATGCCTCAAATACTACTATTGGTGCAAGTTTAGGAGAATAAAATGAGCAATCGTTCATTATATACTTCATTTGTAAGATTGTGTCACCTACCTAATTTAATTATATTGTGACTGAGAAATATTTTTAGTTGTGATATTTACTATTAATAAATTCAAACACTATGTTAGTGTCAGTATATGCATACTTCCATTAGGGATTAGATATTCTCTTTGCAATTTCATTTTAGGTGTCTCATACTGAATTTTTTATCATTCCACTAGGTCATGCTAAAATGGTCCACTGATGGTTGTCACCTTCTCAAAAGATCGAATTTTCCCTCTAATGAGGTACATTTGCTAATGCATCTCCATGCTGCATTTAGTTATGGTTTCATTTATGTTATTTTTATAGTCAGGGCGACGATGTTTCCATTAGGTCTTAGGATTCATTTCCAAGGTCAAAAACATAGTTTCAAGGTAAATAAAGGGCAGCAAAGGTATGAGGAAGACCAATAAACAAAGTGTGATTGGTAGCAAGTCATGTTTATTGTACAAATTTCTTATATCACTGATGTGATTTTCACCCCAAAAACATGTTTTTGAGATGAGAACATAGTATTTTAGTTTGTTCATATTTTTTTGATTTAATTCAAGTTATTTTATGTAATAAGTGATCCCATAAGCTGCCCAAGCATTTCCCCTTGCAGCAAGAAATGACCCATTGAAGAAATTAGCTCAATCAAAGCATAATCCACCTAAAAAGAGACAAAGAAAGAAAAGCATTAAACAGAGATTTGAAGGAAAAAGTAAAAGTTCCAAAAAAACTTTATAAAGTGGGTTTTTTCTAAGGAAAAATCAAAATCATCCTCTATATAAGGTTTCAAAATAATTTTTCAAACTTCATCATGCTCATTTGACTAAGAGAGAGAAAAAGGGAATTGTAGCGAATTGGTTGCTGAAGAAACCTTAGGCGCTGCACATGGAGCAAGGAGCATTGCACATAGCGAAATGTGGTTGGGCACTGCGCATCGAGCAAGGAATGCTATGCATGGGGAAAATTTGTGGAGGCACTACGAACAGAAGTAGGGAATTGTGCATACAAACAGAGCACTATAGTGTACTTTTACATGGCATTGCACATACAATAGGCTGTTGCACACTTGTATAAGGCACTGTGCATATGTCCAATGACTAACAAAACCATCATAACAACCCTCCCTAGGTTGTCTAAAAACCCTCCCTACTCAACATTTTCTTGTTCATTCTCAAATCTTGTTTTCATATCCCTCATTCCCACATATTGTTGTCATATCCCTAAGTATCATCCCTATTCCCTATTCCCTACTATCAAATGCACCTATCCCCTATACCCTAATCCCCCAAAAAAAATCCCTAAAAACCTACTTACAAAATAGTCCCTACTAAAAAATACCCCCCTTCTCACTTTCAAATCATACATATCTCATCCTACATCACACAAACTCCTCTCTACTTCCCCTATCCCTATTCACCATAACTCACTTCCTCATTACCTTCTCTAGGGTTTCTAAAGCTCCAAACTCAAAAACATGGATAAAGAAGATAAATATTATGAGGAGGAGGAAAACAATGGGAATGAAAGCATGGGAGATGAACCTCAGCATCAGAGAAAACCACATAAGGGAGGAAGAATTATCAGAGATGAACCATCAAACATCAGAGAGTTAGAGGCTTCCCCTATGACTGTCTCTTGTTTTAGGTATCTCAGGTGTTATTAGTTTTGTGATCATGTACAAAGATTTCAACATCATCTTGAGCTAACTAGGCTTTTTGTAGCTAATCTCCATGATAACAAATTAACTCTTGCTGGAGTGACATTTACAGTTTCCTCCTCCATCATTGTTGATGCTACAAGGATTTTGAATATGTGGGAAAAATAGTATAAAGCAGAAGATTTGGATGAGCAATACTATGAGCCATACATCAAATCCAAGTACATGAATGAAGAGAAAAGCACCTTTCCTTCAGGTTCCTTCATGACAAGTATGCCCCTATGATGAATATTATTATGAATTATTTTACATGTGAAGGAAAATTTTCTAGATTATACACCTATCATATTAGGCTTTTTATGCACTTCAAAAGAGTGAAAATGATGAAGATCTCATACTTCTTATTGAGGAACATTGAGAAGGTGGCCTACATTGTACAAAAAAGGTCATACCCCCAGCAAATCAATAGTATTTATCACTATTCCTTGATTAAGGTTATTGTGCTACATCCTCTCAACCTCCTGAACATATCTTGGGATACATTTATTTCCAATGACATCTTCAATGGTCCTCAAATTCCTCCACCAGTGCCTCAAGAAGTAGAAAGAACTTCCAGTAGTGCCAAAATAAAGAAAAGTAAGAAGGCTAAATAGACTAATTTTTTTAAGAAGCCAGAAACCTACAAAACATATTAGAGAGGGGCTAGAAATTTATTTGAAATGGATAAGCAAGTCCTTACTCCACCTGATGTGGAAGGGACCTTTCCTTCTTCACCAACTCATAGGGAAATGTTCTCTTCACGAACTATCGAAGGGGCTTTGCCTCCTTCATCAAAACAATGGGTACAACAGGTGTAACAGGTGCATAAACGGAAGGAAAATATGTTGGAGGAAAGCCTCATTGATTAAGAGGAAATGGAATTTGATTTGATGGAACATGATGGACTATAACAACCACATATCATCGTGTCATTAAGATATTCGACTTGGAGGCTAAAGATGAGGTGACAAATGAAAATATAATCATAAAGGAGAAAGATGCATAAATCCAAGCGTTGATGGACAACTTGGTGAGAGCTAAGTATGTAATTTCATACCTTCAACAAGAGAACAAGCAGCTCAGTGACAAACAAGTCCTCATGGAGCTACAAATTCTCAAAGAGAAGAGGCAAAGTGATAAAGGAAAATCTATAATGCAAGAAGAAGAAACCCCAGCCACCTTAAATACAAATCAAATACTTGAAAAGGAGATTCAAGAGGATAGAGAAATATGGCTTGACTAGGTCAATTTTCATTTGGAGAAGTTGCTACAAAGGGCCCACAGGGAAAATCAAATCATCGGGCACATGGCTCACCATTACAGGACCTGGAACAAGATCTGTACATAAGACTCAAGCAATTGAAGACAAGGCTAAAACAAGCTGTTAATTGCAGAAAGGAGGGTGGTAGGATTAGGTTACTTGCTAAAGTTTCCTTAACTAATCCAAACACTTGATGGTAGTGTCATCCACAAAGTTTAAGTATGTTTTGAGAATTTTTTCATTTTTTAAGAATTTAGCAGTTCTTGACTCAGAAAAAATAACTTTATGCGCAGCTCCACTGACACTGTACCTTTCCGAGGGTTATCTAATGAGGAAATGGTCAAAATTTGTGGATTCAAAATGATGAGTACATGCACCTTGTGCATTTTCTAAGCTTTTGGAGAAAAACTGATCAGCCATAAAGTCAAAAAACCCCTAAAAATGACCTTGCCCCCCTCTTTTGAAACATGGCGCTACGTATAGAAGAAGTCTTGGGAGAATTAGTTTGTGAGTGGTAAAATATTTCGAAAGTATATAGGGCAACCTTTCCAATGAGCTATCATGAACTCAATTTGGATATCTAGAAGGCCTCCAAAATGGCTTTTCAAAAGTGTTGCACATAGCCTTCTAACGTTGCGCATAGGACAATTTTATGTTAAATTTTCACTTTACTGTTCCATAACTGTAATTTTTGTGTTTTCTCTCATGGATGATGTTTTTACTGATGTAAATGGTGACTAGGCATGTAAATACGATGGATATTAACTACTGGAGGGTAGATTCATTGGATCAAAAGTTATCTTGAGGACAAATGAATCAGTTTCCTTCCTTTAGAAGCAAGTTGTTAAGATTGCCTAGATTCCAGTTTCTTTTTAAGCTTTTGATGGATTAAGTTCCTCATCTTAGGGATTTGATCCCTGACGATGGAAGGAGGTTGAATTGATATCTATATCTTCTTTTTCTTTCTTATTGTAAAGGGTTGGACTCAGTGGGATGCTTAGGCTTTGATAGACATCATTCTGTATCAATTTAGTTTTTCTTATGTTTTCATACGCTAAAATTTATTGTTGACTCCATTTCATCATCTCATACTCTTTATGTGAATGCACGCAAATCTGAAAGGTAGAATCCATAACTTTTATGCTCTGTTTGGGGTAGACATTTCACAATCCATGTTTCCTTCAGTTTAGGAAGAATCCATGAGGTTTACATGCTCTTCCTAGCTCCTCACTTGTCCTTTCACCTCATCCATCAAACCCTAAGGTTTTTATCATTGTGCCTACCTTTCCCCATCGAACACCCTACAATTTTGACCTAACTTCCTTGCCCTAACTATTTGGCTCCTCTTGATCCAACAAAACCCTTCAAAATCAATTCAAATCTTATGCTACTATACCTAACCTAATATCAGTTTCTAGATATAGTCAATCTAGCTCAGGTCCTTATGGAGAGAGCCCTCTCCTAGCCTAGTAAGGCTAGCTACTTGGCTAAGTATGGTTTGTGGTTACCTTGCCATTGCCTTCCTTTAGCCTGAGGTTCAATCCAAGTGCTAACACACTACATTATAGGTTATGAATTGCTTGTACATGAAAACCATTCTACCATAAAATACTTAATGAATAAACCTTTAACTAATGGTAGAGTGACTAGTTAGTTACTTTTACCATAGGAATTTAGTGTTACCATTATCCATAGACCAGAAAAATATATTGTTGTAGACTATTATCTTTCTAGATTAAACATTCTAGTGAAATAAGTCTTGTAGGTGATTCTTACCCTCATGAGCATATTTCTTTGTGTTAGAAAACTCTCCTTGGTTTGACGATATAGCTAATTACTTAGTTACAGGAACAACACCACCTCATCTATCCACTCAAGGGAGATGAAAAATTATTCATAAAAGTGCCTTATGTTTCAGGGATACCCATTTTACACTGGAGCTAACCTTATTATTCATATATGTGTAAGTGAGAAGGAAGTGCTTGATATATTAGAAGCTTCCCATGATGAACCTTGTGGGGTCCATTTTGTTGATAGAAGGAAAACATATAAAATCTTCCATGACGACTACTTTTGGCCTTCCTTGTTTAGGGATGCTAGACAATATGTCAAGTGTTGTGATAGTTTTTAGTGGATGGACCAACCTAGTCAAACCAATGAAATTCCTTTGTTTCCTCAAGTTATGATTGAACCCTTTCAAAAATGAGCTATCAATTTTGTAGGACCTATAGCTCCAACATCCTTAAAAAAAAGACATATCTTGGTTTTCACAAACTTTATAAGAAAATGGGTAGAAGCTAAAGTTGTTTCTTTTGCCACTGAAAAGGTTATTGTTCAATTTTACTTAGTGAAATGTTTACTAGATTTGGTGTTTCTAGAGAAATTATTTCTGACAATGGACGTGAGTTTGGTTCTAATCTCGTGAAAGGTATTATGGATCAATATAAATTTTGGCACAGAAAATCAACACCATACCACCCACAAGAAAATTGATAGGTAGAATCCATTAGTAAGGTGATCAAGTCCATTCTTACCAAAACAATGAATCTGCATAAGAAATATTCGGTGAACAAGTTACCTCAGGCCTTATGGGCTTATAGAACTACTTGGGGGAAATCATAGGTCACACACCTTATGAGATGGGATACTAAAATTAGATCCCATTGCCAATTGAATACTAGATCAAAACTTTCAGAACTGTTGTCCAATTAGGACTGGATCACTCATAAACACAACAACAATATCTCTTACAACTGAAAAAACATGACGAACTTATAGGAGATGTTGTTCAACATAATACATTAATGAAACAACAATGAAGGAAGTGGTTTTACAGGCTGATAAAAAAGAAGTAGTTCCAACTAGGTGATTGGTTACTCGTCTATGATTCTAAATTGATTTATTTTAAAGGAAAATTTTGTATATGGTGGATGAGACCATACGAAGTGGTGAAGGTTTTTCAAAACAGAGGAGTAGAAATCAAAACCATTGATGGACAGGAATCAATTTTCCTTGTCAATGGGAATAGACTTAAAGTATATTTTCAGGCCACCAATAAAGAAATATTTATGCACCAAGTGCAGAAGTAACTAGAATTAAGAATGGTAGGTGGTGATGAAAACCTACCGTGAATCTGATTTCTCCTTTCGAATAATAATAAATAAATAAATAAAAATGAAAAAAGAAGAAGAAAAAAACCAGAAAATTAACAAATTGAATTTATTTTTTTACCTATGACTGTGAACATTAGTTTTCTAACATTTTTATAGAAGGATGCACCTGAAAAACAACATGATGGCAGGAGGATAGGTTTCTTTAATAAAAATGGATGTTACTTGATAATTATAAATAGTGATTGTCATTGAGAAGAAGCAAGTCTCTGTAATTGTTTTCTAGTGATAGTAGAATGACTCGAAGAGTTGAGCCCTTCTCTAAGTTCAAGGTAGATAGCATGTAAGATTTCACACAACATAAAATTTCCACTACAGTTAGTTTATTCATGGTACAAAATCATGTGGTAGAGGCATATGAAAATTGATGTAAAAAATCTTCCTTTCTTCTTGTTCCCTTTTCTTAATTTCCCCTTTATTTCCTCTTTTGTCCTAGTTAAAATTTCCTTCCTATTCTTCACAAAATTTCCTATCCCGACTTCTATTTTCCATTTTATTCCTACAAGTTTTTTCCCCACTCCCTTTTCATATATCCCTCTAGTTTTATCTCATTGTAAGTTCACTTAATCATTTCCTTTCCTTTTTTAAAATTTATCCCTGTCCCACTTCTTTCTTTCCCTCATAATTTTTTTGCAGGATCTGATGAATCTTTGAAGACCACACTTGCTCAAATAAAGGGAGCATAAAGACACTTGGAAAATAGAAATATAACAAAGTCCTTTAGATTATGTAATATATTGATGAATTTAGCCTATGTATAACAAAGGAAATTTTATTTTGTGAGAATCCCTAATGTAGTACAGGAACAACGACTTCTAGTGTAGGAACATGTTTCAGTACAGGAAAGGTGGGTTCGGGTGTAGGAACCCTGTCATAGTATAGGAATTACATTGCAATCATGAGTTTTAATGGACTTGAATTATTGTTTAGAAGCATTATGGTTATTTTTGAAAAGTGACGATTGCTAAAATTTTTATTTGATTGAGATTATTTATCACTACCAATAAGAATCAATATTTTAAGTGTAGGGATATTATGGTCTAGTTAAATTTATTTTTAAATCACTTCCATATTCCAATTAAAATCATGATGGGGATCAAGGATGTGTGTGAATGATTACTTCCTTAAGCAATTAATTAACTTAATCATATTACCTCTTTAATGATTTGGTTGTTATCATTGTTGGCATTATGAGAGAAGTGTTGTCCTTGATGGCAAACCACATAGATGACAAATCATAGTACAGAAGGTCAGCAACAAGGAATTGATGATCAGTCTACAAGAATGAAGAGAAGATATAGATATGCTGGTTCATTGTGACCGAGCCGCGTATACACACGGGTTAGACTTTACCAAGTCGCGTATGCGTATGCACGCACCTTCACGTGAGGAAAAGCGCGTATATGTTGGATAACTTACCTTTGGTCCGTGGCAGTTAGTCTTTGGTACTTGAACCTATGGTGTTGGACCATGGTACCTCGTCAGATGTGTTGATCCCTAGTATTGGGTGCATGGTATTGGTTTGTTATGGTTTTGGACCATGGTATTGAGCAAGGCCTAAGACTATAAAAGGAGAAGAAGATTATTAGGCAAATTGATGAAGAAATACTTGAATATCTGATAAAGCATGAGATCCAGTATGTAGGATATGGGTTATGGAGAATTGCTTGATCTAAGCTAAGGAGGGATCTCAACGGTTGATGGAGAACAAGATCTAAGGATAGATCGGGATCAAATGGTTTGAAATGAACTATCTCTATATGGTTGATTATGGTTGTTCTAGATCTGGATACTGACGCATGTAATGTTCTGAACTGGGTAGAACTTAAGTTTTAGATTGTTGCAAGTCTTGATTGAATATTTATAGATTTGTACGTGGGTTGGATTTGGTAAAAGTGCGTATGTACGCGGGTTTGTTGTGTCCAAGTAGCATACACCATTTAAACTGTGATTTTTTATGATACAATTGGTTCTGAATATTGTTGCAGAGTTCATTGTTCTGCTCTGTGTTCTGATGAGTGTTTTTGTTGACAGGGTTTCAGTATTGGGTGTTGATGTTGCTAAGTGTTTGTGAGCTTCAATGATATTGATGGGTCCAGTATGAAAATTTGATAAAACGTGGCCTTCAGATTATAGAGTTGTGTTTCAGTGTATCCAGCCTGAAAATTTATGAAATGTGGTACTTGGAGGAGAGAAGATTGTAGGCCGACGCTTATGTACTAGTATCTTAGCTAGTACAAGAACTATGGGGGTTGTAGCTCCCTTCCAGAAGAAGCTGGAGAACGAGAGAGGGTTGTAGCTCTCTGCAGGTTGCAGCCTGCGTACTGGTAAAGGACTGCACTAGTACATTGTAAACTTAAGGTTCTTATTAAAGGAAGTAGAAACAAATTGTAGCAGGTGGTTTTCACCCACATTGGGTTTCCACCTTATATCATGGTGTTCATGTGTGCTTCTTGTGTGTGATGATCTATTCTGTTTTACTGCTTCTGTTTACTGTTCATATGGTCAATGAAGTTCTGATGCATTAACTAAAGATCAACATGTAATGGATTATCTGAATCATAAATAAGCTGGATATATGCTTGTTGCTTTAGACACAGTTGCGTATACACGCGGGTTCACTTAACTGAAGTAGTGTATATGTATTTAAGTATGGAATAGAAATTTTTTTACTGATTTGATAATATTGATTCACCCCCCCCGCTCAGTATTATTTCCAACAATTGGTATCAGAGCAGGTCCTTTGGTAGAAGCTTGATCGCTTGAAGGAGATATGTGGAACAATGGGAAAGAAGCTTAAGAAGAAAGACAAAGAAGAAGAAGAAGACATCTCAGAAGAACTATGACAGTGGGAGAATCGATTGGGGATTAGGTATAAGAAGTTCTTCAGATTCAGAATCAGATTCAGAATCATTTCAGAATGAAGATGAACTATCAAGTATGAATTTTCTATCCTCTGATGTTCCAACTATCTTTCCATATGGAAAAGATGAAAGTGATAACGAAAAAACTGAAGTTGCTCTTATGGGTGAACAATAAAGATGCCAAATAGAGGCAGAATTTAAAAGGCTGACAGACAAAATTAGAGATCAACAAGATATTTTGAAAAAAAGGGAATCTGACTCCAAAGAAGAAGATACCAAACTAAAAGCCCATCTAGAGTCATTCAAGGTCAAATATATAAAGTTGCTAAAAGACCAAGAAGAGGAAGAAAGCTAGATAAGGAAGTTATACAAGGACAAAAGTCAAAAGTTGCATGATGAAGTAACATCTCTAAGAAAAGAAGTCAATGAAGAGAACACAACAATCAAGAAACTCAGAGATAGATCCAGTGATTATGAATGTTTTGAAGCTACGAACCTCTCATTAAAGGGAGAACTTGAAGAAGCCAAGAAGCAAAATAAAGATCTACTTCAAGGTATTGAAAAACAGGAAAACGAAGTTATCAGTTTAAAGGCACAACTGGAATGTGTCTCCAGAGTTTGTCAAATGCTGTAGGATGTGAATGAAGAACAAGAAAAGTAGATTCTCAATCTAAGATGTCAGTTGGCAGAAGAAAGAAATGCTGAAGAGAACGTGAAGAAGCAGTATCTTGAAAAGGAAGAACAACATCAAGTTGAGGTAAATATCTTGAAAGGTAAATTAGAAGAAAAGGATAAACTATTACGATTTCAAGATAGTACTAAAGTCTTGGATGATATTCTTAGTAGTCAAAGGTCTCCTCCTATCAAGACTGGTCTTGGCTTTCATGAATCTATTAAAGGTGAATCTAGTTCACAAGGTGAAGCAAGGAACTCTAAAGAGAAATCTAAAATGATCGACAAGGAGATAAGAGGTCAACCCCATCAACAACCAAGAAAAGAGATTCTTCAAAGAAAATCTTTTACTCCTAGCTATGGAAGTAATAGTTGACCGTTTACTCTGATGAATAATATTGAATGTTATGAATGTCATAATCTTGGACATGTTGCAGCTAGATGCAGAAGAAGAATGGTTCAAGATCATCATGCAGAAAGATCATCACATTCAAGGTACTTTAATGGATATTGTTTTGCTTGCAATATGTATGGTCACAAAGTTGTTGATTGCTACAGGTGGAATATGAAACATGTAAGATGTTATGCATGTAACAAGCTTGGACATATAGCAAAGGATTGCAGGAACAAAGTACGGACATCACAACAAAAGGAGAAATCATCATCACATTTGAAGATATGGAAGAAGAAGGAAGTTCAGTCAAAAAGATGTGGCACAACACAGGATACTCAGCACAGCACTGACATAACAGACTCAGGGGGAGCTGAAAGTGTTAATCTTCAGTGTCCTAAATATCATACGCAATTTTCATAAAGAGAAGTAGCGTATATACGCGAGTTATACACTGCAAAGTCGCGTACATGTTAGTCTGAAGAAAAGGAGTGGGGATAGGCTCAAAAAACAGGTTTGATATGTTTCAGTCCATTATTTGCTCTATCGATCAATAGTTACAGTCTGCTGAAGATGTGTGGAAATGTCATGATACTTGAAAACTTTTTTACAAGTGTTTTCATCCTCACTTGATGATGAGGATGTCTTGATGCTTTTTGCTGATATATGCATGATCAAATCTAACAGTAAATATATGGCATAGGTTGAGGGGGAGTATATAATAATGCTTTGTTGGCATTATGGTTAATAGTCCTTGGTGATGATGCGTATATGGCTAAATGACATATCTTGCTATGATATGGTTATGAGTGGTTCATAATAAAAATATCATATGATTCTTGGGGTTACATAGTTGATGTGTGGATTGATGGTGCATATATGATGCTTACATGGTGATCTTCATAAGGATAAGGAGAAGTACAAAGCTTAATGATGAGTCTCTCATATGTTGTTGTCATCATATGCATAAAGATCATATAATACAGTTATGATGCAGGTCTTGGTACTCATGTGGATGAGGATAGTTGATGTTGATGTTATAAAGAAGCCTTGCCAAGATCTTGAGCTCTAGATACATAATGCAGGATACATGGAGTTGCATTATTGGAGATATGCTGATATGATGATAGGTTGATTCTCACATATGTTGATTGATGATTATCAGATGAAGGATATTCCCGTGTAATGTTACATGGATGGTGATGCAGATCTTGATGATGATGACTATGGTGTTTTTCACATATGATATAATGTGAATGATTTATGATGTTGTTCAAAAGGATGAATTGATTTCTGTATGCATACATACCTTGCTACAGGACATTTGCAAGTTGCTGATCTGGAAATAGTTGTACGCGAGCTTAATAAGGAGTATCCACGTATATACACGTGTTTCTGTGGATAAAGTCGTGTATATGTTGGTTTGAATGAAATCAGTAGGCCAGACTTAAGAGTCTGAGATGAGTCTGACAGAGACCAACTAGCACAGCTTTAGGGGGAGTAGATAAACTTCTAATAATGCATGGTTGGAATTATCTTAGAAGCTCTTAGTTTGTGTACAAAAGATGTTTTGATTTCAGGAAGATCAGGGAGAACAGAAGGAAATCTTGGTTGTTGATCTGAATGGTGATTGACAGTTGCTGCTGCTATCAGTTGTTGGTGACTTTCATAAGTCATGTTCTAGATATTTTGTCTTCATGTCATGTATCTCTTTCTTATATGGTATCAAGGTCATGTAACAACCTATATTGGTTTCCCCACTATGCCTGGGATGAAGATGTAATGTATTTGTTCATCATATGTAAATTTCTGATGTATTCTCTCTTGGTTGGGTAGATGATCCCCACTTGGTTGGGTGATAGATGTATGTATTGAGTCTTTTTGTGTTAGAAAGGTCTAGTATGATGTATAGAGTC
This sequence comes from Pinus taeda, assembly GCA_000404065.3. Lineage (NCBI taxonomy): Eukaryota > Viridiplantae > Streptophyta > Pinopsida > Pinales > Pinaceae > Pinus > Pinus taeda. The sequence goes on along the minus strand of APFE030558199.1, from coordinate 5,994 downwards.
ATGTTCTTCTTATAGAACATTTTTTTGCAGACCTTGCTTACAGTCAGAGGGGGCATGAACAGCGCTCTTCAGCAAAGCATGTATTCAAGGGGAGCATGGACACATTGGTACACCTTGGCATATACAGAGGGGGAGCTCATTCAGATATTTCGGCAGGTACTCAGGGGGAGTATGGATAGCGGAATGTTTATCAAGAAAAGAGAATATCTCGGTCTGCCCTTTTCCCTTGATGTCAAAGGGGGAGAGTGATTTGGTGTTGTTGCCATCAAGTCCAAAGGGGGAGATTGTTGGAATTATGATGCATGTGTTGTACTTGATGGCAACCCTCTCAAAGAAGATCATCTCACTTACATATAACTAGATGAATCTACATAAGAGAAATCATATGTGACTGAATGCATGGGATGCAGGACAACTCAAAGGAATCAGATGATAGCTCTAAGTGTGACAAGCTAGCTTTGCCATCAAGTCCGAAGGGGGAGATTGTTGGCATTATGAGAGAAGTGTTTTCCTTGATGGAAAACCACACAGATGACAAATCATAGTACAGAAGGTCAGCAACAAGGAATTGATGATCAATCTACAAGAACGAAGAGGAAATATATATACGCTGGTTCATTCTGACTGAGTCGCGTATACACGCGGGTTAGACTTTACCAAGTCACGTATGCGTATGAATGCACCTTCACGTGAGGAAAAGTGCATATATGTTAGATAACTTACCTTTGGTCCATGGCAGTTAGTCTTTGGTACTTGAACCTATGGTGTTGGACCATGGTACCTAGCCAAATGTGTTGATCCCTAGTATTGGGTGCATGGTAGTGGTTTGTTATGGTTTTGGACCATGGTATTGAGCAAGGCCTAAGACTATAAAAGGAGAAGAAGATCATTAGGCAAATTGACGAAGAAATACTTGAATATCTGACAAAGCATGAGATCCAGTATGCAGGATATGGGTTATGGATCATTGCTTGATCTAAGCTAAGGAGGGATCTCATCGGTTGATGGAGAACAAGATCTAAGGATAGATCGGGATAAATGGTTTGAAATGAACTACCTCTATATGGTTGATTATGCTTCTTCTAGATCTGGATACTGACGTATGTAATGTTCTGAACTGGGTATAACTTAAGTTTGAGATTGTTGCAAGTCTTGATTGAATATTTATAGATCTATACGCGGGTTGGCTTTGGTAAAAGCGTGTATGTACGCGGGTTTGGTTTTTCCAAGTAGCGTACACCATTTAAGCTGTGATTTTTGATGATACAATTGGTTCTGAATATTTTTGCACAGTTCATTGTTATGCTCTGTGTTCTGGTGACTGTTTTTGTTGATAGGGTTTCAGTATTGGGTGTTGATGTTGCTAAGTGTTTGTGAGCTTCAATGATATTGATGGGTCCAGTATAAAAATTTGATAAAACGTGGCCTTCAAATTATAGAGTTGTGCTTCAGTGTATCCATTCTGAAAATTTATGCCGGCCGGCGCCTACGTACTAGTATCTTAGCTAGTACAAGAACTATGGGGGTTGTAGCTCCCTTCCAGAAGAAGCTGGAGAACGGGAGAGGGTTGTAGCTCTCTGCAAGTTGCAGCCTGCGTACTGGTAAAGGACTACACCAGTACATTGTAAGAGAAGGTTCTTATTAAAGGAAGACAGAAACAAATTGCAGCAGGTGGTTTTCACCCACATTGGGTTTCCACTTTATATCATGGTGTTCATGTGTGCTTCTTGTGTGTGATGATATGTTCTGTTTTACTGCTTCTGTTTACTATTCATATGGTCAACGAAGTTCTGATGCATTAACTAAAGATCAACATGTAATGGATTATCTGAATCATAAATAATCTAGATATACACTCGTTGCTTTAGACACAGTTGCGTATACACGCAGGTTCACTTAACTGAAGTAGCATATATCTATCTAAGTATGGAATAGAAAAAGTTTTACCGATTTGATAATACTGATTCACCCCCCCCCCGCCCCCCTCTTAGTATTATTTCCAACATTCATGTGTAAACCATGCATTTCCATCCGTTAATCATCATTACTCTCCTTGCATTGAAATGATACCAAATCTTTGGCCTTTCTAGTAAAAATTTCTACATTGACAGGATGACAGTCATTCTAATCACTGGTATAAGTGGATAGGACATTGAGTTATTGTTATGTAACCAGATCAAGAAAAAGATAGAAAAGATAGATCAATGCCTTAGAATTGAGCCTCTTTGAGGGGGCAAGCTCCTTTACATTACATAAATGAACAATTCTTGGATGATTCAAATGAAAAAACCTCCTTTCTATATAATGAGTCTAAGGAGTCACAATATAACCCAGCCGACCTAACAATAATAATATAATGCCACAAAAATAACAATAGAGGGATTCTATGGGGCACGGTAATAACAAACTGGGGACAATAGGGGCACAACAATATTAATGAGGGGTATAACTACAACAGTAATGGGGTAATCACTAGTATTATAGGGACCCAACATGCCCCTCTCCTTCAAAAAAGTGTTGTCCTCAATGCTTGAGTAGTTATGGATACTTTTGTATAAACTTCTCATCCTCCCATGTGGAATCTTCAGCGAATAAGTTCTTCCACTTGATAAGATACTCCGAAATTGATTGATTTCGTAGCTGTCGAGTTCTTATTTCTGTGACTGCTTCTGGTTCTAATACAATTTTTCCTTCCTCTTCAAGTTCTGGCAATATAGTTTGAACTGGGAGCTTGTCGCCTATAATCTTCTTTAAACATGAAACATGGAAAACTATGTGCAATCGGGAAGCTACAGGAAGCTCCAATTTATATGCCATCGTACCAATATTTTGCAACACCTTGTACAGACCATAATACTTTGGTGATAATTTATTATCCTTCTTAGCTTGCTTGAGGGATATTTTCTTATATGGTTGTATCCGTAGGAATACCCAATCACCTACATCAAAACTTCTTTCACCGTGATGTTGATCTGCCTGTTGTTTCATCCTATTATGTGCCAACACGAGGTTATCCTTTAAGAGTTGGAGGACTTGTTATTGATGTTCAATGTGATGTTCCACTGCTTGAACCTTAGAATTTTCTCTTAAATATTATGTGATGGATGGTGGCTGATACCAATAAAGTGCCATAAATGGCGTCATTTTTGTTGTTGTATGGAAGGAAGTGTTATACCACCATTCCGCCAGAGGAAACCATTTGACCCATTGTATCTGTTTATCAGATATAAAGCAACGAAGATATCCTTCCAAAAATTTGTTTACTATCTCAGTTTGACCATCAGATTGAGGATGATAAGATGAGCTATGAGCTAACTGAGTACCAAGACAAGAAAATAATTTTGTCCAAAAATTTCCAGTGAAAATGGGATCTCTGCCACTTACAATAATCTATGGGTTTCCATGTAGCTTTTGAATTGTTTCCATAAATGTAGTAGAAATTGTACTGGCTTTAAATGGATGTGATAACGTACAAAAGTGTGCATACTTGATAACTCTATCAACTGCCACCATGATGACAGTCTTTCCCTCAGACTTGGGTAAACCTGTGATAAAATCCATTGAAACCTCTTCCCAACGTTGGTTTGGAATGGATAAAGGTTGTAATAGACCCGGTGTCTTAATTGTTTCAACTTTATATTGCTGGCAAACCAAACATTCCACCACAAACTTTTGAATATCTGATTTAAGGCCCTCCCAAAAAAATTCCTTCTTAACCCTGTGGTAAGTTTTAAAAATCCTGAGTGCCCTCCTAAGGGAGAAGTGTGCAATTCCATAAGAATCTTTTGTTTTAGCTGGGAATTCTTACAGAGGTATAAGCGATCTTTGTACCATAACAATCATTTTTCCAGCTAAATGTATAAGATGTACTGGAATCTTGTTGTAATTTTCGAATAAGTGCCCACACTTCTTCATCATTCTTCCATTCCTCCCTTGCTTCATTTATCCAATTTGATTGGATAATAGAAATGGCGCACAACAATGCTTCCACATCCTCATCCTTTCTTGAGAGTGCATCTGCCACCACATTTTGCTTCCCTTTTTTAGATGATTTCAAAGTCA
>APFE030558187.1:143376-157545 GCA_000404065.3 Pinus taeda | reverse complement strand
GATTGTTGCTAGACCCGTTCTGGGCTAGTAGGGATCGCCTCTATCCGTAGAGGGGATTTACCTCTCCAACAATATGAACTGAAGAATATAAAGGCAACAATGGTTGAGGTTGAAGAACTTAATTAGCTCAGATTCGGTGGGATGGGTTTTCATCAGTAGGACCCCAGAAGCATATGCAAGCAACACTATGAAAAGCTGAGGTATACATGTCCATATGCTTTTGTCTCCTGGGAGGACGAAGAGAAGATTAAAAACCATTATACTGATTCTATAGTAGTTGGACCTAGTGAAGAAGCAGGCCCTTCTCAAACAACAAATGTGCCAAATACACATCAATAAGGGACCCAATAGGAAATGGAAGCCCATGTTAATGTCGAGTCAAAGAGGAAGCATGAACAAGATTTTGAGGAAGAAAGGAGTATCCATGCACTAAGGGGGTAATCAAGGCAAAGAAAAAAAGGAAATAAATTGAAGAGGATAGGAAAAGGAAACAAGAGGAAGAGTGCAAGCAAAAAGAAGAACAATATAATAAGAAACAAGAAGAGATGCGTAAGAGAAAATAGGAAAAAAAGAAAAGGAAAGAGGAGGAATCCCTGAAGAGACAACAAGATGAAGCTCTTAGGAACTAAAGGGAAGAAGAAGAGTAGCAAAGATTACAGGTCAACGAAGAAAACATGAAGAAGCAGGAAGAGGAATTTACAAATAAGTTAGAGGAATATTTGGAGGCCCAAGTTATATATGATGAACAAGAGGAGGAGAACTAGGAAGAAGATATTGAGTCAATCATAGCACCTCTAAACATTAGGCCTCGAACTCCTCTAATCAATGGGAACCTTCCTTTCAGTGAAATGGGGATTCCACCTCCACATGATGATAGGATTGTGGACATCTCTAATTTCACCTTTGATGAGTTGAAAGACAAGATCATTCAAGAAAGAAGGAAGTGCTTCCCAAATGAAATTGATCAACCTGTTTCCATTCATATAGAAAGTGTTATTGTGTCAAACACGAAGACTAATCCTAGATTAGTCGCTTCAACAAATGAATCCTTTTCATTGGTACAAAAAGAAAACATGTTTTATGATGCAATAGAATGAAAAGTTGGAGAAAGAATTAGCTAGTGCAAACCAGCAAATTGATCACCTCCTTGTCGAAAATCAAGGGATGTCTTATGCCATCTCTAGTAGAGAAAGATTATAGTCAACTATACTCGAAGAAATAAATCCATTGGAAGACATCATGAAGCAAGTGTATGAAGAGATGATCACTTTGCATAAGGCAATGGTGTCGTTGTACAAAGTCCAGAAAGGATCACAAGAAAATTTGAGGATCTTAAAGTTATCTTATATAGCTATAGACACAATCCAAGAATGGGGCACCAAGTACATAAATGCACCTGCATCCTTGGTTAGGAAAGGAAGGGTTGAAGCTAAAATGTATAGAGCAGAGATGAGAATGTATATGCAGATCTATGATTACCTCAAAAATCATATAGCCAACACCATGTCAGCTTATACGTGGTTGCACAACAGATTGGAAGCATTTCTGTGAGTACACAAAGTGCCTCTTATAGGTGCACTTGGGTAGGTGAGACACATAAATACTATCAGGCAAGAGTTGAGGAATTCTTAGACCACATCAAATAGGAAACCACCCAAAATGACTTAAAGGTGACTAAATACCTTGTTCTACAATATGTGGTTGAGCCCATCAAGTTACATATGAAGCTGGTCATGTTGTGGAACAATGTAAAATTAGGCTCCCAAAACCATATATCCAGACACTTTGGAGGGAAATATCATATACAATATGGATCTACCACAAAGATTCGAGGGCATAGAAACTAATTATATAGCTTGGTATCAATATATCACAACGGAGCTCCATGTCACAATCATCAAATTATAGTTTCCCCAAACATGACAGCAAATATTTCTATTTTATTTTATGGATTTTGCCACAATTTTGTGAAAATGTAATTTTGTATCTAAAAAATAACGAAAAATGTAAAAATGTGTGTAGAAGTCCAAAAGTCACATGTGGAATGTGAAAAGTCACTAGGAAGTCCAAAGGTCATAAGGAACCTCAAGGGTCATGAGGGAGCTCAAGAGTCACATGGGAGATGAAAGGTCACTTTTGGCCTTGGCTTCTCTTGTTATCATATGAGAGAGAGATCACTCTTTCGAGAAGCAAGTTGTGGCTTCACATTCCACTATTGGAGCAAGTGAAATGACATTATAATTGTGTATTTTGGCATTTCCAGATAATCATTCGAAGCTCTCTAGTGCTGAAAATCCTTTTCATGCATGTATGAGGAGAATTATAAGAGTTTTATTTTAATGCTTACTGTATATGTTCATGATTACATGTATTAAGGAAAATGAACTAATTTATTGTCATTAGTACATATCTTTATTGAAATTTCTTGACCTATTTCTTTTCAAGATCTTCATTATTTGATAACTACTTTTCAAATGTATTAATGATTCTTTATATATGTGTGTGTCTTTATTAGTTTAATGTTATGATTGTTATGCTAAAGTCTCACTTCTTTACTGTGCTCACAAAAACACCTTATATTAATTATAATTGTATGTCTCACAAAGCTAACATTTCTTTCTTGCCTCAAAAGTAATATGAATTCTCTCCTATGTTTCTATGCTTGGCCAAGGAAAATATTTAAGTTCAACATAATGGCATCCAAATTGATTTCATGGATGGGGATCCTTTCCCAAACATTGTGAGGTCTAATTGGGATTTCATACTAGGGAGACCCCCTTGTGTTGGCAGATTTCTAGAACCATCAACAGAAAGTTAAGCCTCCTACATTTGATGGTGAGGTACATGAAGTAGAAGATGTAGAAGCATGGATGTTGAGGATGAAAAATTTCTTTAAAGTTCATAATTACTTTGGGAATGTGAAAGAAAGGGTGGCTACCTTCGCCCTAAAAAGAAAGGTTGATATCTAGTGGGAGGATATAAAGAATGTACAAGGAATAAGAGAAGAGGAGCTATCATGGAGAGAATTTGAGAAATATTTCAAGGACAAATACTTATCCGAAAGATATTTTGATAGAAAGGCAAAGGATTTCTATGAGCTCAAATTGGGGCAGGTGCCTGGTGACGAGTATGTTACTAAATTCCTAGAGGTGCTTTGGCATGTTCCTAACCTCAAGGAGAAAAAGGTAAAATCCCAAAGATTTATCAATGGGCTTCCACGGTCCTTCAATGACAAGATCAAATTTGATTAACCATAGACCTTGGAGGATGTGGTTATAAAGTTAAAGCATTTTTACGATCAATCTAGGTGTAGGCCAGAGCTTCAGGTTGATTTGAATGTAAAAGGAAGTTTTGGAATTAGAGGAAAAAGGAAAGGATATTCGGGATATTTTATGGGAAGAAGGCAAGAAGTTTCACCACCAACGGAGGTAAAACTCTGCAAAAGTTCAAAATAGCCTATAAAGGTCGACTTGTTTAGTCCAAAGAAGGGGATGGGTCCCAGAAGAAGCCCATAGTATGTTGGAAATATAGGGAAAACTATCTATGTAGAGACTGTTGAAAAGTGTGCAACAAGAAATGCTAAAAATAGCACTGCTATAAATAGCCTGGCTATAAATAGCAGTTCAGCCATTAGAGGTCTTAGCAACAATGGTTGAAAAGTGAAAGTGCTAAAAATAGCTTCTCTAAAAATAGCATTTCGGGATCCCTTCTTATTTTAGTCAATCCCTGGACTAAACATAGGAAGTAAAATTCGAATTTGATATCAATGGCAGTTTGAAAATTAATTAATTAATTCATCTTGAGTTAATTAGTTAAGGAAAATCAAACTTGAATTCTATGTGGGGACATGCAATAGTTTCTCCATTAATTGAGGAATTTAACCTTCAGTTAAAGAGATAAGGATGAGTTGTAATATTGAGTTGAAATCAATTGACTTAGTTTAACTTAGTCAAGTCCAGTTAGATTAATTTAACAGTTTGTTAAATTAATGAGAGTTCAGTTAGTTAATGCTTGCATGCATGTAACTATTGTAATTCAGATAACTGAGTATTCACTCATGGATAACTCATGCATGTCAGTTCAGTAAGAGACCCAGTTGAGATCAGATGGAGGGACAATGTACTATCAGTTGCTAGGATATTCCTTTGGTGAATATTTCTTGCATGCAAAAGGAATATTATTCCTTATGGATTGCGCAGTTGGACCTGAGGTTACAGTGAGTGTGATGAGGCCAATTCACACATGTGATGTCATTGGACCCCAATCAAAACTGTGCAAGGAAATAGGAGGCTTGGAGGGCTTGAGGAAGATACATTCTATGTCTATTGAGTCTATGAGCTGTATTGTTTGAGTACAGAGAGAGAAGGATAGCTTGAGAGTTGATTCTTTTTGTAACTTGAACAAGATTTCCAATTGTATGTTAATACAGAGTTGGGGTTTTAGGCTGGTGCTTTCCCCAATGATATATCTACTATGTTATGGTTGATTGCTTCTCATTCTCAGTTATTTCTGTTCATGCTTGATGTTGATCATGTTCGATTAAGCTTCCGCTAAATTGTTTGTAGAAGTAGATCAAGTGTTTTGCTTTAGTACATTGCATTACTAGGTGATCTACGGTGGGAATTTCTACATGGTATTAGAGCAAAGGTGATCAAGGAAGAAAAATATACAAGCAGGAGAAGTACGAAGTTTGGTTTCTGAATGTTGAATTGATTTCTTATCACATCTATTTCACCGATGGAGTTCAGTGGTTTAAGACTCGAATATGCCCTTGATGGAAGTTCAAATTATATAGCCTGGAAGGATCGCATGGAGGTAGTATTGGAAGATAACAGTCTCAAGGACTTCATTGATCAAGAAGTCCAAAAGCCGACTGATGCTACTCAATTGGCGGAATGGAAAAAGTGTGTGGCTAGAGCAAGGAGAATCCTCCTGGAGGGAGTTCGAGATAACATTGTCTCGAGCCTCCATGGGAAGGAGACTCCATTTTTGATGTGGAAAACATTGAAAGATATTTATCAAAATAGCAGCGATCAGAGGAAGTTGGCGCTGAAGGAGAAACTTCAAAAGATCAAGTGCGAAAAGGGTGACACAATCTCTACATTCCTGAACAAGCTCACCACTTGCAGGGATGAGCTTGCAAGTATAGGGATTGTGAATGCTGATGACGACATCGTGAGTCTAGCACTCCTTGATCTTCCTAAGAGCTGGCATAGTTACAAGGACTCGGTTAATGGAAGAGAGAAACTACTAGATTGGGAATGACTTTGGTCGGACCTGATGCAAGAGGAGATAAGGTGGAGCACCAAGGATGGATCTTCATTAAAACAAGATGATGAAGAAAATCTAGCTTTAGCAAGTAAAGCTAAGAAAGGGAAAGGGAAGGCGTCCCAATCCAAATATTCTCATGGTGGGAAGAAGGTTGACAAGTTGAAGTTGTGATTCTTTCACTGTCATGAAGTGGGCCATTATGCTATGAATTGTCCACAGAAGAAATCCAAGAAGGGTTCCTCAAAGGGATCTGATGGCGATGCACTAGCTTCACAATTTGAGCTAGATTTCTCGCTTATCACATGCATGGTTTCATCCATGGTGGGATGTGTTTGGTACCTAGACAGTGGAGCCTCTTTCCACATGTCGGGTGACAAGAATCTTTTCAGTACATTGGAGGAGAAGGATCTCCATATGCAGATCGAGATGGGCGATGATGGAAAATACTGTGTCTTAGGTGAAGGTACAGTTGTGTTTCAAAGGGACCATGGTGCTCCTCTCACCCTATCTGCTGTGAAATATGTAGCAGGTTTGAAAAAGAATCTTGTTTCTGTTGCTATGCTAGAAGATAAAGGCTATGATGTAGTCTTTAGTAAAGGAAAATTGTTCCTAAGGCATATCGGCACTGGACAGACTGAGCGAATTGGGATTCGAGTAAAGAATCTCTACAAGTTGGAGGTAGATGATTGTGTTGCACTGAGTTCCAAAGCAGAGTTGGTGAAAAGCCTGTTGGGTTGTGTTATATTCTTTCCACGACTAGCCCATGTAGTTAACCGGGGGGTTAGAGGGGGGGCAAAGCGCCCCCCCTCCCCCTTCGTTGCACCGATTGTGTAGCGGAGGGAGGTCACAGGGGGTTTGAGGTGTACCCATAACCCCACTTTATGGGGTCCGGGGTAGCACCCCGGAAAATTTTGGTTTTGGACCCTATGTTAGGTTCAGCGGACCCACATATGGTTTGTGCATGATTTTCGCACATGTTTTTTGGACGCGATGGTTTTCGGTCCATGGTATTAGATGCGATGGTTTTCGGTCCATGGTATTGGATGCTTCGGCATGTATAAATATGTATTATAACATTGAAAGGAACATAATGAAAAATCAAGCTGGTAATCCCGGTTTTGGGATCCAGGGGAAAATATTTGTGTATATGTGTTTTATGTGTTATGCTCTCGCATTTTTTATTTTATGTGTTTTAGAATTCGTATGCAGGTAATTTTTGTATGGGTTTAAAACCTACAAAGCCAAGATGTTGGTGAGCTATGGCATAGTAGACTAGGCCACTTGCATCACGGGGCCTTGAAGATCATGCCGCAAATTTCTACTGGCTTACCCAAGGGAAAACTAGAGCAAACAGATACATGCAAAGGATGCACCCTGGGTAAGTATGCGAAAGCTTCCTTCAGGGTCGGGTAGTATAGGTGGAGCAATCCTGGAGCGAGTTCACTCAGATGTATGTGGACCATTCTCTACAGCCTCCACCACTAAGCAAAGGTATTATGTTATTTTTATTGATGATTTTTCTCATAGATGTTGGAACTACTTTATGCAAAAGAAGGATTAGACCTTCTTGAGGTTTTGTGAGTTTAAGGCCTCAGCAGAGAAAGAATCTGGGAAGAAAATAAAAGCCTTGCATAGCGACAATGGTGGAGAGTATGTTTCCCAGCAGTTTAAAGACTTATGTGCTGCAAAAGGGATTAAACGGGAATTGATGGCACCTCATAACCCATAACAGAATGGGGTGGTCGAAAGGAAGAAGAGATCTATTGTGGGAGTAGCTCAAGCGATGTTGCATGACCAAAGCCTACCACTTCATCTGTGGGCTGAGGCATGCAATACAGCAGAGTACCTTCAAAACATAAGTCCTCATCATGTTTTGGGGATGAAGACACCTATGGAGGCTTTTTCGGGGAAGCGACTAGATGTGAGTCACTTCCGCATCTTTGGATCACCAGTTTTTTGTCATGTGACCAAATATGCTCGGAAGAAGCTATACCCAACAGTTGAATTGGGGATACTTGTGGGGTACATAGATACACCCCACAATTATCGTGTATTTCTACCTACCAGTCAAAGGACCGTAGTGCACAGGGATCTGAAGTTCGACGAGCAGAGAGCCATGTGAGTGTCACTTGAGAGGGAGCTCAAGTTGCATGGCGATGAGGAACTTTTAGTTCCAAAGGAGGAGGAGCCTCCTGATGATGTGGATCAGCCACATGCAAAGGATCCAGTAGTGGAGACCACCACTATTGGAGACTCTTCTAGAGACGGGTGGAAACGCTCATGGGAAGCTAACAGATTGATGCAAGATGCAAGAGAGAATGTGGGGTAGCCATCCTCTCAGTGCAGACAGAGGATATCTCCCGAGAGATACACTGGCAACATGGGCCTAGTTGGGGAGTGTGGAGCGACTGAACCTTGTTCTTTTCAAGAGGTAGTACAGCAACCAGTTTGGGTTGATGCAATGGTAGAAGAGTATGATTCTATCATGCGGAACAGTGTGGGGGATGTTGTCTCTAGACCTGCGAACAATTCAGTGGTTAGTTCCTGATGGCTTTACAAGGTAAAGTAGGCAGTTGATGGCAGTGTTGAGAAACACAAGGCAAGGTTTGTTGCCTGAGGTTTCTCACAGGTTGGGGGGATCGACTACGATGAGACCTTTGCTCTCGTAGCAAGGTACTCATCTATCAGATCGATGCTAGCTCTATCAGCTCAGATGGGTTGGAAGATCCATCAGATGGATGTGAAGACAATGTTCATCAATGGGAAGATTGAGGAAGGGGTATACATTGAGCAGCTCGAAGGATTTGAGACCTTCGATCTCAAGTCGCATGTTTTCCGACTTAAGCGAGCACTGTATGGGCTGAAGCAAGCACCCCATGCTTGGTATACCAGGATCGACAGCTATTTCACCGAGTTGGGCTTCACCAAGAGTGAAGCAGATGTGAACCTATACCACATCATGGTAAATGGTAAGCCATTGATTATTGTACTTTATGTCAATGATCTGTTTTGACAGGTGATGACCAGTTGATACAGTGCTGCAAGGAGGATCTTGCAAGAGAGTTCAAGATGAACGACATGGGCCTCATGCACTACTTTCTACGTATGGAAGTGTGGAAAAATATGCAGAAGTATTTGTGTCTCAAGGCAAGTATGCCAATGAGATACTCAGGCACTTTCACATGGAGAAGTGCAAGCCCATGCAGACTCCTCTAGCTAGGAACTAGAGGAAGGAAGATGCTACTTCAGGTGAGGTGGTAGCTGCTACTGTTTATCGACAGCTGGTGGGTTCACTTATGTATCTGGTGAACACTGACCCAACTTATGCTTTGCAGTGAACCAGCTGAGTCAAGCTATGATTCAGCCTACCAAGCTGTTTTGGAAGGCAGCAAAGCATGTGTTGAGATATCTCAGAGGCACTACACTGTACAGATTATGGTACAGACAGACAGAGGGAGTGAAGCTACAAGACTTCACGAATGTGAATTGGGCAGGTAGTTCATCAGACCGGAAGAGCACTTCTGGAGGAATCTTCAACCTTGGTTCAGTTGCATTTTCTTGGTACAACAGGAAACAGAGATCAGTTGCACTTAACTCGGCAGAGGCTGAATACATGGCTGTGAGTTAGGCAGCATTTGAGGGCATTTGGATGTGGAATATTCTAGTGGGATTGTTTGGTCAAATGATGGATCCTACAGTGATATACTATGATAATCATAGTTGCATAAAACTCTCTGAGAATCCAGTGTTTCATCACAGGTCCAAGCATATAGATATACGTTACCATCATCTATGGGACTGTGTGGTCAAGAGGATCATGATGTTGCAGTATGTTTCGAACGAGGAGCAGGATGCAAATATTTTGACTAAGGCATTGTCAAAATGCAAGTTCGAGTTCCACAGAGACAGGATCGGGGTTGTTGATAATCCCTTTCTTGTTGAGAGGGAGTGTTGAAAAGTGTGAACAAGAAATGCTAAAAAGATATATTGCTAAAAATAGCATAACCCCCAAATAAAAACAAATCAACCAAGACTGCACATTGTGCAAGAAGCATAGCTAGTAGAGGACGTAGCTCGAAACGTACCTGGAACCGACACATCCATGGAAAATAGGCTAGTTCATCGCCTGGAATCAATGGTCAAGATGGATGATTAGATATAGATGGAATATCTATTTTGTTGTTGTTGAAGCAATGTAATTAAATTGTAAATTAATTGTACAAAGGTTGAGTTTAATTGTTGTAGTTGGTTTCAATAAAAAGATTGAATGAAACTATGAAGAGAGCTCAGGCTAAGCTTTCACTCATGAAAAGTTGAAAAATATTACAACATATGGGGTTTGATTTATTGTGATTTTGCAATGTTTTTTTATTTAGTGTTTCATGATTGACTTCATGCTTAGTTTATGATTTTGATTATTGACTTGCACATGGCCATGCGACCTTGTCTATGGTTTTGTATCATTGTTATGAATTTTTCATTTTTCTTTATTTTTCCTTCTATGGCTTGGGTCTTGGGAAGCTTGTTGGGTGTGGAGGTAAGATGATGGAGCTATGGGGAAGAGCTTAGTGGAATCCAATGAGAGAAGTAGACCTAAATGAAGCTTAGTGTACGAATGAAGTGTTGTAATATGTAACTAGGTTTGGTCTTCATAATGACATATGTAATCATAAGTTTATGTATTTGATGTAATGAGAAAAATAAATTTATTATTATTGATCTTGAGGCATGGGTTTCATGCTCAAGGAAATTTATTTTTAGATCAAGTTCCCATTGTAGGCTCTTAGGGATTGTCATTAAGTCTACAAGTCATTAAAGTCAATGTGATGTATGAAAGATCCATTTGGGCATGCTACATATTGTAAGAAAAAATTCTTTGAAATAAAGTCAAGTCAATGAACTCTCCGAGACCAAGTCATAATGCAAAGAACAAGTTGGCCTTCACAAGCATCAATTCAACCTAGAGACAGTTGCAAGTCGGCCTAAAAACATGGATGCAAACCCTATATAAAGGAGACTTTGACCTCAGCTTGTGGATAGAATACATTCACTCAAGTTTGATAAAAATGAAGTGAAAAAGAGTGAAGAAGAGAAGCAATAAGGAAGAAGAGGAAGGAAAATATTTCTGATTTCATTTTGGGTTGTTTCTCTCCACACGTGCAAGGAAACTAGGGAACATTCTACTGTAGAAAATAAGAAGTACAATCACCTCAAGAAGGTTGAAATAAGACAAGAGAATAATCTCTCTTGCAAGTCGAAATCACAAGAAGATTGGATATAGTCAAGTGAAGGAGAAGAAGGATTGAAATTTCCCTAAATCTATTACATGTGCAAAAGGTACAGTCAATCGCAAGAGGCCGAGAGTTGCAATCGAGGTAGAGAATTTCATACTAGTATTGCAGGGTCGAAGGTTGAAGTTGAAGAAGAAATTGCAACTAAATCAAGAAAAGGTTAACTTTGACTTGAGGCAAATTTGACTTGTTCTTGGAGAAGTGTTTTGGTCAAGGGTTTAGGTCTTTGAATTTGTCAATTGAAGATTCTATAAGAAGAAGAATTCTTGTGGTTTTCCTCTCAGAGTTGGAGAGGTTTTGGCCCTGGTTGATCGCCTATGTCTTATGTCATTTGTCTTATTGTTCTTTATGATTTGTTAGTTATTTGATGAAGAATAACACTAATAATAATCAAGTGAAAGAAGAAGCTAATGAAGTAAACTAAAAATACATCACAATCAGTTATCAAAGAAGATAAATTTTCTTGTATTGTTTCCCCCTAGGTTTCGCAACATGGTATCAGAGCTAAGATGACAAATCAAAGAAGGGTAGCTTAAAGAAGGACACTCAAGGACCAAAGTGCTAGAAGATTGTCAAGAGCATCAATCATCAAGAAGGACCTCTCATCTTAAATACATCTCAAGGACAAAGGATTAAATCATCATCTTGAAGAAGTAAGTCACTAGAAGAAGACCTCAAAAACCTACAAGGATTCTTCACTTGAAGCATTCTTGAACCTTGCACAATCATCACCTCGAAGAAGGAGATATCAAAATAACCTACCTCTAGTCAAATTAAGAAGAACCTCAAATTGAAGCATCTTTAAGTCTATGCATCCAAAGGAAGCAAGAATAAAGGTGTTGTCATCATCATCAAGGATTCAAGGTGATCTCCCTATCCTTGAGTCAAGGATCACTTTTTAAGGAAGACATATTCATCAATAAGTTATCTTCCACTATCAGTATCATCATCAAAATAAAGAAGGCAATAGGTTGAAGACATTGTCATCAAGGAGTATCTTCACAAGTATCTTTATGTCCACATTTGAATCTATCAAAATGTTTTTTTACAAGGAAATAAATAAGTTGGTTGAGTCATCAAATTCTCTTGCATGGAAGAAGAGGACATATTTGATCCTCATAGAAAATGAAATAGTGGAACATGTTAAGGGATCAATCACTAAAACTCCAAAGGAAGAATTTCAATATCTTGAAAATTAAATGAAAGGGGAAGTAAGGGTTTAAATGGTTCTCATAGAATCCATTAAATATCCCCTCATACCCTATGTATCAAAGTTGGAGACATCAAAATAAATATATGACAAACTTGTAGAAGTGTTCTCCATAAAGTACTGCAAGAGAAGTGATATTATTAAGACAATAACTCTACAAGATGAAGATATCAAAATTAGGAATAACCTCATACTTTATGAGGGTGTCATAAATTAGAGACCAACTATAAGAGTTCGAAGAAATAATGTCTGGTAAGGAAATGACCTCCATAGTGCTCAATGCACTACCAAAGGAATGGAATAACTTTACATCAAGCATCTATGGAAAGAATGAACCTACTCCATTCAATGAACTTTGGTTATTATGAAAATTTGAAGAAACTAGGATGAAGGCAAAAAGTGATGTAGGATCAAATGATCAAGCACAAGTATTTTCTACCATGGCTAAGAGAAAATGAAATTTTGGGAAGTTTGGTCCTCATAAAAAGAAGAAGAATATGGCAAGTTCTAATGCTATGGTTGTCAAGAATATGGGCACTACAAGAGACATTGTCCCAAACTCAAGAAGGACAACAAGAAAAGAGGAAGGGAAGAATCCCATATCACTGAAGAAGTGGAAGAATATGAAAAGAGGAAATCAAAGGAGGAAGTGAAAGATCTCTACTATGATTGAGATAACCTTCTCCACCAAGTTTTTTCAGTTTTTGTAAAGTATAGCTATCATGGTAGGAAACTCTAGAAGCATGATAGGATGCATAATTTTAGGAGATGGCATCATAAGAGCGTACGATTGAAACAAGATTGCATGACATCATCATAAGAAGCTTGAAAGATAACCGAAGTAGAAGTCTATGGCTGTCATCATTAGAAGAAAGTAGCTCTTGGTAACCTCATTGAAAGCATAACCAATACTTATGGTAGAAGAAAGTAATTTAGTGTAGATCTCATCATACATCATTAGAAAAGAGCATTTGGAGAATGAGAATAATCAAGATCCTCCATTGGAATCTTCATTACAATTTCATCTCTTGTAAGAAGCAAGTGTCTCACTGGAAATTCCACCTTGTACAGGATTCATTGTTTAAAAGAATGATGGTATGATGGCAAAGGAATGCAACATGTCAAGATGGTTGGAGTAATCTCAATAAAGGAAAGGAAGTTGTTGAAGGAAGCCTAGGTGACCCAAAGAAGAAAAGAGGTATGTATGCATATGTTTGATAAATTAAGGCATGTCATTATTTAGTTGCAGAAATTATGGGTAAGTTGTCTACCACATGAGCATGAAAAGGGATCTCTTCCTTTGATAAGATGTGTGAAGGCATGGTTCACATATTGGCTAGATGAAATCAACATAATATATCCTCATATGGAATATGAGGTGGTTGAAAAAGATGAAGGAACTATGGATGAAAGTTATCTGCGAGAAATATGTGAAGAAAGAAAGAGGAGATCATAAAAGATGCAACTAGGAAAAAGGAACCGACATCTGATGACTAGAAGGATCTGGTATGATATCTCCATGGAAAAGGTATGAAGAATTTGATGAAGTCTGGAAAGGAAGGATACACTTGACATTGAATATCTTGGATATGTGTCAATAAGTATGCAGGATGTTGATGTTCCAACCAACAAATGTCATGATGAAGGGCCATCACAAAAGGTATTTTTGAATTGATGTTAATTTTTTATTTGTGAACAATATCTAGATGGGCTAATACATGGCTACTAAAAGAGAGTTGTGAATGTCATCTACAACTATTACTCATGTGGAAGGATGGAAGGTCCTGAAGGATACGTGATTTGGAAAAGGTAGTTATATGAAGAAAAGCTAGATATGGACTAGCATATCAGTTTCATATTAAAGGAAGGATGACATGACTGACATGGTTCATGAAGTAAAGTGATGGATGGTAAATTCCCTGCAAGATGAATGTGTTATCCTCCACAATGTCCCAAGGATGAGAAAGGAGATCGACGGAGGTAATCTCAAACCACTTAGGGTTCAACAGCTAGCCCTGCTAAACTAGAGAGGGCTCTCTCCATGATCTCATAGCCAATGATGACTAGAGTGGGAAAGGATGTTAGGCTAGTTATTACAGCACTAGGGTTTTACAAATTTAGAATTTGCTAAATCAGAGGTACAAATTAGCGAACTAGGTCAGGTCTTCAAAGGTTTAGTTGCATGAGATATAAAGCAGCAAGGTAGGCATGTTTTTGTGATAGATTAGGAGTTGGTTGATGTAGTGTAGGGTTGAATATGTAAGAAAATCAAGATGAGAATGTGTGTTGGGTCCCTATAATACTAGTGATTACCCCATTACTATGGTATTTGTACCCCTTATTAATATTGTTGTGCCCCTATTGCCCCCATATTGTTATTACTGTGCCCCATAGAAT